>CM074281.1:3823659-3833659 GCA_037194245.1 Opsariichthys bidens | reverse complement strand
CCACTAGGGGGCGATGGCGGACCACACTTTGAGAATTACTGCGGTAGAGTACATGGTGAATCTCAACTAATGCTGTAAACTGTACAGGGATTCAGTTGGTACTACATTACTATAATTTTGGAGGTTAAAGGGGATCTATAATCCCCCTTTCACAATATGTAATATCAGTCTCTGGTGTCTCCAGAATGTGTCTGAAGTTTCAGCTCAAAATCCTCCACAGATCATTTATTAGAGCTTGTCAAATTTGCTCCTATTTGGGTGTGAGCAAAAACAAGCCGTTTATGTGTGCGTCCCTTTAAATGCAAATGAGCTGCTGCTGTTCCCCGCCCCCTTTCCAGAAGAGGGCGGAGCTTTAACAGCTCAACAACAACAACAAAGCTGGAGAATCTCACGCAGACGGTGTTCATTGTTCAAACTGATGGAGAGACTCAGGAAGAAGTTCCAACTTTTAGACGTTTCTGAACGGTTAGTGGATAAATTGATGGAGTTGCTGTGGAGTTGATCCACTCATCACTAGCATGTGTCGTCACGTTCATCTTTTTTCCTCGAATCGACCCTCGTTTGTGAAGCAGTCCGGCGTAAAATGACGGCATCAACAACACTCGACTGCAACAACTCTAAAGCAGCCCAACATGACCACTTTATAATACTAACTTTATAATTACAAAATCACGTTTCTACTAGGTGCTACCGCAATCTGTCTCGCGTTAAAGAGCAAAAAAACGGTATTTATTGTTTGGATTTCTTAATAAAATGCAATCATTTATTTCATAATAAAAGTAACAAAATGCAAAGCTTATTGCGATTTATTGGAGAGCTAATATTACGTTCATCAACTGAAAACAGATCCTTGGGATTTAAAAATCGAAAATGAGAATCGATTAAAATTGAGAAATCTTTTTTTTTTTTTTTTTTTTACCCCAAACTGTTTTATGGAGTTTTTGTAAGATGTTTCTTTTAGTCATTTAGTCTATGAACGCACTGTATTTCTGTCTCTCACGACCTCATTCCTGTCAAAAATTAAATATGGTGCTTCCCTGACTGAGGCAAATAAAAACAAAATACATTAAAGCGTATCTTCTTCACTTTAATGGACAAATAAAAACACATTAAAAAGGTTACAATATATTACATTCCAGTGTTGCCAGCAAAATCCAGTCCCTCCAGAAAAACGCGATTATGCGATCGCTTGATTTCATGCATAATCAGCCAAAGTCCGCATATTAATGCGAGGGTCGCATTTTTTCAAATACGCCGCACTTTCGCCGCATAAATTGCCGATTTCCGCCAGAAAAATATGCGGGGCTAGCGTGATTTCATAATCCCTGTATTTTCGTTGCAAAAAAGTCTCATATATCTTAGCAGAAAGTTGAAAAATGTTGCGTTTACTTCACACAAGTAAAGCGCCATTATTTTGCCCCTATTGCCATGGGAACCTCATGAAGTGACGTAATGACGTCATCTGTAAACCCCGTGATGAAGCACGATGATCATTCTCATTTGCCAACAAAAATAAGCTCAAAAGACCAAGCGAAGCAGTTTCCCAGTGTGTTACATGACGCTGTATATTAGTAGCATGTAAAATAATTGACGTTGCAGTAAGAGATTGGAAGCGCTTGATTTAACAGAAGATGTCTGTTTTGTACAGCTACCTCTGTTAAACAGGAAGCACACATTTTATTTTTTTATATTTTATTTATTCATTTTTACAGAAGTTGAATATTCCTTTTGTAAAGCGACAGAACTTATTTGACTCAATGTTTTGAGCCGTGTGTTGATGAAGGTCTGAAATAACTTCAATATTCTGTGATTTAGTAAGCCTGCCTCTTTACATGAAGGCAGTATCTAGTGAGAACGTTTTTCTGGAGGGACTCATTGCAGTTGCATTATATAAGTGTGTCTGCGCACGTCTGCGACGCGTTCACGCCCTGCTTTCCGTCATTGTGCAGCTATGCTGCCGTGGGTGTTTCAGGAAACAGATACCCAGTCAGTCTGTCGCTGATTCCCAGACCCCTCACCGTTATTCCCGTCCTGGCCTCGGCGTCTTGACTGAGGGCCTCTGGGGTTTGTTCTGGCTCTGTTCCTGGGCTTGGCACCTCGGGGCAGGACTGCCCTGGAGCGTGTGGCTGAGTCACAGCTCTGTGGATTATTTATGTGCTGAGTAATTTCAGTCAGGCCCGAGGAAGGTGTTGATGGACCGGCTTCACGTCTTAGTTTCCTACAGTCCGGCCCTTCTCAACCCCGCACGAATTTCAAAGAAGCCGGATGGAAAATGTTAACCCCGAGTATCACCGTGATGCACACATGCAAATGACCTAAACCTAACGCACAGTTTAACTTTCACTTTCACATCACACCGCTCAACACTAAGCTGGTGGATATTTGTTGTATACTAGCAATAATTTCAATATGATTTTGCTGGGAGTGTAAATATAAGCTTTAGGTTAGTTTCACATTTAAGACGTGGAAGTGGAACAGTCTATTAGGATAAAATATTTTGTAAAATCTATATATATTCGATACACCAAGGTTTTATGGCGCTTATAGTGTGATAAAGTGAGATTATGGAGCTCATACTCATACAGAAACACCTCAATGTTCCTTAAATGAGCAAAAATGTGCAGTTTGGTGCAATTGTTGATGCTTATATAGACAAAAATATTGCTTGTAATGTAAATCAATGAGATTTTAACTACAGTATAGACGTAAAAGGCATATAAATATCAGTTGTCGCATCTCCAACATAATAACACGTGTTATTATGTAAGATGATATGGAATGCTTAGTTTTATCATCAAAGCTCTGTTTTAAAACATATGATGCAATGCAATGATGAACCTAATGATCATGTTTGAGACTCACTTTTTAACAGGATTTTATGTTTAGAGAATCAAATAATAAGTCTTGAAATATTACTAACAATATAAAGTTATACTTATGTTTACTTTATAAAAAATCGACGTTTGTACACTTACACTGAAAGGCTTTTGTTGCTAAAAAGTATAAACCATCAATTCAATATGAGGACAAAAAGATTTTTCACCAATGTTTTAATCACTTAGAGGCCTTAAAAATTCACGTATTAAATATGCGAATCAGTTCAAAGTGAATCAGTTCACTTGAAGTGGCAGATTCAGTTTGAACCTGATTTAATGAATCATTTATAGCATCACTCTCCATTTTCCATATATTAAAATGAGTTTTATATGTGTAATTAAATGTTTTATATTCATAAATGTATGATGTATTTTACTTCTTTCATTAAACATGTCGAATATACCTCACTACAGTGATGGTTCAAATTTTGATTCATCTAATAAAGAAGGTGTAAATCAATTTAAAGCAGCTTTACTCAACACCACATTGTGTTTTCTCTTACATCTAAACAATTTGATCTGATATCAAATGATGTTGATGTCCGTAGCAGATGGATCATACCTGTGGCTGCGTTTAGTGAGTGTTTCTTTGTACTGTACGTCATATATATATATTTGAGCTGTTAGTCAGGATGTTCTGTGCTGGCTGTGTTTGTGGTTTGACCTGTTCGCTGATTAAATATAGCAAGCGGCTGCAGCAGAGAAGTGTGAAGGGAGGAGCTGAGCGTAAGGACTTATCTCGGATCAGCTTCCTCGTGTCCATTTAATTGTTCTCATTAGGGGAAGCAAACACTGATAGTGCAGCGGTTCTCTCACTCTGGGCTCTGTGATAGATGACTCACAGCACACTTACTCGCACACGCCGAGATAAGATACTCTCTTCAACCCGCCGCTTTGGTACTTCCTGCTCTTAAAGTGGCAGCCACTAATGTTTTCACCTAATACGCACGCTCTCGAGAGGTCCTGTGTCTGTTGCCGTTTTTTGCATTGAAAAAGTCTGTACCCATCAGATGGTGTCATTTTAAGATCTTTTGAGTCTTGCATCCAATTTTCAGCCTTTCCAAAATGTTTTGTGAAATTACATTTTTCATGGATAAATGTGCACTTTATCAATTTATGTTTTTCTGGAAGATATGACCAAGGGATTCAAGTTAATTAGATCAATTATAGGCAAAACACATCTTATTTCCTAAATAAGAATGCTAACTTTCTATTTATGGCAGTGGTCTTGGACTTTTTTTATTTTATTTTATTTTGTTTTGTTTTAATTAATAAATAATATTCATTAATATTTTTTTCAGGTTTTTTTTTCATTATTTTTTATATTTGTACCCTAGAGATACACCCTAGTACACCTTTAATTTTTTATTTATTATTTATTTTATATTATTTTGTTTTGTTTTAATTAATCAGTAATATTCATTAATATTTTTTCAGTTTTTTTCATTATTTTTTTATATTTGTACCCTAGAGATTCACCCTAGTACACCTTTAATTTTTTATTATTTTATTTATTTATTATTTATTTTATTTTGTTTTGTTTTAATTAATCAATAATATTCATTAATATTTTTTTCAGTTTTTTTCATTATTTTTTATATTTGTACCCTAGAGATTCACCCTAGTGCACCTTTAATTTTTTATTATTTTATTTATTATTTATTTTATATTATTTTAAAATCGACAGAGAGTAATGGAAATTACAGAAAAAAGGAAAACAGGGGGGGGATTTAAATGAAATCTTATTATTATTTAAAAATATTCATCAATAATTTTTGCAGGTTTTTTTTTCTTCTTCTTCCTTTTTAGATTTTTACCCTAGAGATTCACCCTAGTACACCTTTATTTTTTTATTATTTTATTTATTATTTATTTTTTTATTTTATGTTATTTTAAAATCAACCGAGAGTAATGGAAATTACTGAAAAAAGGAAAACGGAGGGGGGGGATTTAAATGAAATTGTATTAGTATTTAATAATTTAATTTAATTCATCACATTTAATTTCATTTCATTTAAATAATTCATCAATAATTTTTGCAGGGTTTTTTTTCTTCTTTAAAGCTGTATCTAACAGCATGTTGTGGTTGTCTTTCTCTCAGGGTATGGCTTTGTGGACTTTGACAGCCCTGCTGCTGCTCAGAAAGCCGTCGGCGCTCTGAAAACCAGCGGCGTTCAGGCTCAGATGGCAAAGGTAAGAGCACACCTGCACACACCTGTTCTTCCTGTCACCTGCTCCTGACACGCTTCACTGAATCCGTGTGACGTCAGCTGACTCTGATGTCAGAGGCTTGAGAGTGTGCTGTTCGTAGGGAGGGAGACACACCCTCACAGGTGCAGCATCCAGACAAACCCGCTGAATGTTTCAAAGACAAACACAAACCTTTGTGACATTTTCCTTACAATTAAACACATTTTCTACCAAATTCTCTGTATTAAAGATGAATAATTATATATGTATATACATATGTATATGTGTATACGTATATGTGTGTATATATATATATATATATGTGTGTGTGTGTGTATATATATATATATATATATATATGTATGTATTTATAATATATATATATATATATATATATATATATATATATATATATATATGTGTGTGTATATATGTATGTGTGTGTGTATATATGTTAAATATTTTATATATATAATAATATAATATCTATATATATATATATATATATAATATTTAAATTTCCTGTGTGAAAGCTCTGGCACAGGAGTTGGCCGAGCGTTGCATTTATGTTCCATTGCAATTGTGTGGTTTACATTCTCTAGCCTCTAAAAAAGCCTGTCAGGGTGTGTCTCATTCCACTCCCTAGTTCACATGACTCAAAGGAGTCTCAAATCTAGTGAGGTGCCTACATAGTCAGCATTTGAAGGCGTTCTTCCTTCTTTCCCCAGTTAATTTCTGAACAAATTGGAGCTGTTTAGTTTAATTGCCTGGAGTTGAAGTCTGGTTTTTGTTAAAGGAGGGTGTATACTGCGAAAATGCATTCCTTTTATCGTTTCGTAAAGACAACTTATATTGACTCTGACTTGTTGTTCTTGGTCTTTGTGATGATTCACTAACAAGTTAATTCGAATTTGCAGAATTTGCATGCGTAATTATTTAAAGGGCAAGTGTGTAATTAAAACTGAATTGCAGTTAAAGTACACCGGTTTTGTTTGTGCTGAATATATGATTTCAAGAACACGTTATGTGTGTTTGATTATGACTAAATCCTAAAGGAATAGTTCACCTAAACATTAAAGTTTTGTCTCTATCTTTCTCCCTGCTTTCACTCTGGACATTTTGGCGTGTCGTCCTTGGCTTATCGTCCTTTCACCTTGTTTATGATATAAACAGATGGTTAGACATCAATATCTCAGACAGGAAGCCCCTGGAGTAACCTAGTGACATGGCACTTTGTCTGAACTCCGGACGCTGTCTTTGTCTGCAACAGAAAACTAGCTTACTATTTTTACGGATGTACTTTATACTGCCTACTGTGTTTTTAAAATATGTGACCAAGAACACATTTTGCAACGATCTCTCAAAAATATCTTATACTGCATTGCTGTCAATGCATGTTTAATTCAGCGAGTGTCTTTCAGTTATCTTATCATTATCGTTATGTGGGGGAAAAAATCTCAAATATTGAGTCCAAATCTTTGCATTGCATATCGACGCTGATGTCCAAAAAGGAAATACCTTGTTGTTAGTCAATGAAGAGGTTTAGTCGACCAAAATTGGTATCCGTCGGTTAGTCGCAGAAAAGTGGCGAAATCACGCAGTCTGTTAACGGCAGGAAATCCAAACATTCGCTCATCATTCCTCGAAAGCAAATATGGATTATCACTTGAAACATGTATGTAGTAGCTACATTACAAGTCTGCTCGCTTTAACGTTACTCTAGATAAATGTCACACATCCAAGTTCTTGCATTTAACTTAAATCCGTCATTTTTGGCCATACAGATAAAAATAATCCAACATTAAAAACAAAGTTTTGCTTTTATTTCTGTAGACTCATAATAGGAACAGAATATTGTGCTTTTGTAAAAAATAATGAACACAAACAGGACGCGCTTTCGGCCGTCTTTGTCTCAAGTGAACTTGAGCGCGTCACAAAAATGAACCTGAACTCAGTGCATACAGACGTGAGAAATATATCCATGGAAAGCTTGAAATGTCTATGACCTGATTCAAATCTGAAACAAATATTCTCATATTATGTAATCTGTATGAAATCTGCATATAGGCGTGTTCGATGACGGGTCAGCGTCGACGACTTCATCTCTGCAGCCGAAAACACGCAAAACGCTAGTTTATTATAAGTTAATTAAAATGTTCAGAAGTCTCCTTCTGTTTTTTTCACGGCACATTCATAATCATTACGTTTGCTGGTGTTGCGCCGAATTTCGACCTAAATTTTCTCCATCATATAATATGTTTTAAAATGAATTTCATGCCATTTATCAACATTTAATATGATATTGTAATATGGATGTGTGTCTCACAGCAGCCGCGAGCGAACGCTCAGAGTAACATCATTTAAACTCACTCAAATGAATCTAATATGACAAACAGAGCTGCGTTTCCTCAGACTCATGACCGGAAAAGCGGAAGCGGCGCCGGCGACTGTGTCATAATAAAAGTCCCGCTGCTCTTCGTCTCTCATGATCAATCGTCTCGTTCAGCTCCTGCTCCGCTTCACACTACAGTCACGTTAATAATCGCATCCGTGAACGTGATTTCTGCTCGATTCTTTTCCACCGGCTGTGAGGTGAAGACCACACGTCCCAAGATTCCTCGCTCAAACTCGACTTCATCAAGCTACGCCTTTGTTTTGAATAGGCGACCTCTAGTGGACGAAAAACTACATATTACACCTTTAATATACATGCATGATTAGTCAAATCTTAAATGAACGACTACTAGTCGACTAGAAATATCTTTAGTTGAAAGCAGCCCTAATAATTGAACATTATGTTGTCAAAGTTGCATGTTTCATTATATTACTAACATTTGACCAAAATCAAGCTCAAATGCAAGTTTTTTTTATCAGCGAATTTCTATCATATGTGTTTTACCCATTTTTAGAATGGCTACATCTGAGACAGCATTATGTTTTCATCAACTTACAGGTTATATATTTTATTGTAGCTGTAACTATGTGGACACTCGCTGTCATTTGACTAAACTCACATGTTAGAAAAGATGAAGTGCTTCGCACAGGCTATTTAAGAGAGAATTTAGCTAAGACTCGACGACAAATGCTAGACTAACACTCTTCTCTGCTCCTCAAATACATAAACATTAGCCTTTATACATAGTGTTTCTTGAGTAAAGAAAACGCTGTACTTAAAACAACCAGTTCTTGATTTACTGCCCTTGCGTTGCAAACAAGCAGAGATGTTTGAGGATCCAGTGGAGTTATGAGGTTTATTTACAAGCTCTTTTTAATACTTTTTATTTGCAAAATATACACAGAGATCTACAGGGTGACTAATAGTAATGATTTATAGATAGATAGATAGATAGATAGATAGATAGATAGATAGATAGATAGATAGATAGATAGATAGATAGATAGATAGATAGATAGATAGATAGAAAGATGTGTGTGTGTATATTTTTATATATATATATATATATATATATATATATATATATATATATATACACACATATATATAGATATAGATATCTGTGATATAGATATATAAATATATGTATATGTGAATATATATATACACACACACATATATATATAGATAAAGATATATAAATATATGTATATGTGTGTGTATATATATGTATGTGTATATATATATATATATATATATATATATATATATATATATATATATATATATATATATATATATATATATATATATATATATATATATATATATACACACACACACATATATAGATATATATAGATATAGGAGAAATTAGGTTTCTTTCGGACAGCATTTTCTTTTGTATACTTCACATTTTGGTGTAGTAGGTAATCTGGATATTATATACATATAGACACTTCACATACTATGCATAGTATGCATACTATATAGTGCAGGAGTAGTGAGAGTAATATATTCCGAACATAGTCTTCTTACACCCTCACATATGCCATGCATTCTCGTTCACACATATACACTTAGTTTTTTTTTCTCTCACTTTCTCTCGTACCATCTGTGTCTGACACACACTTACTCCATACGCATATTATGTGCTTTTTCTGTCAACGTCACATGGTTTATGTTGAGTAAATTGTTAGCAGGTGACACACATGCAAGCCCACACACAGATACCAATGTTTCCTGCACTGCTGTTCAGGAGCATTGCTTTGCACTAGTCTAGTATGATATTTCAGATTCGCTGTTTTAAAATGTTTTTTTTTTTGTGCTGGAAATTGGTATTTGGTGTCTAATGTCAGCTGATCAGCTAATAGGGATGTGTGTGAGATTGATGTACTGCGTCTTTTCTCAGTATCTGTGCACTGATATCAGTGTAAAGCTCTTAATGCCTGACCTGAGAGATGTAATTCAGCATTGCGTGCCTGAAGCGGCTCAGCTTCAGGACGTTCCTGCACTGAGCTGATTTCCATGTCTGAACAGCCTCGCTCTGTCCGGTAATCTGAGGCCAGCTGCAACAGCCCGCCGTAACTTAGCCTATAGGTGAATGTGGATTTTGAACACGATTTTTTAATAATAGTCATGAAAATGTCATGAAAACCCTGAAATAACACCAATGGAAGAATGGGAAGGATGCACACTTGATGACGTTAGAAATGATTTTTTAATGTAACAGAAATGTAAGATTTATGAAGAATGTGTTCATATGTTGAAACAATTTATATTTGTCTACAAAATGCATATACTGTGCCGGTGAAAAATTTGGAAACATGACTATTTTTAACGTTTTAACGAAAGAAGTGTCTTCTGCTCATCATTTATGAGATCAAAAATACAGAAAAAAAACCCGTCATATTGTGAAATATTATTTCAATTTAAAATAATGTTTTTTTTATTTTAATATGCTTTGAAATATAATTTTTTCCCTTTGATCAAAGCTGAATTTTCAGCATCATGACTTCTGATCCTTCAGAAATCATTC
>CM074281.1:3611159-3818659 GCA_037194245.1 Opsariichthys bidens | reverse complement strand
TAATCTCAATTTCCACTCCCTTTTGATGATATTCAATACAAATCTGTATTTGTACGGATTAAAATTGTAATTAATTTTTTTGTCGTTAAAACAATCAAGGCATTCAGAAAGAATATTGAACCAGTTTCATCTATATGCACACGAACAGCAAAGCATAGAAATAAACAACATTTTATTGCATGTAAATGCATATATTTTTTACTGCATATTTAAAAATAAAAACATTTTAATACATAAAAGTGTCATTGAGATGCTATTTTAGTTTTTAATAATATTTTTTACAATTATTTTATTTAAGGCTATATTTGTTTTTGTAAAATATGCTTATATAGTTTTTATACATTTTTTATTTTTAGTACATCAATTTAGTTAAACTAAATTAAAATGAGAAAAATTGTTTTTTAAATACGTTCAAGTATTTTATATTTAATTTTATTTCAGTTAAAGGCACAATATGTGATTTTTTTTTTTTTTTTTTTTTTTTTTTAATATTAAAATATCCAAAAACCACTTGCACTGTGTTATGTATTTCGTTCAGCTGTGTACTTGCTTTATTTTATAGCTATGCTTCATATGACTGTAACATGTTTCTCAACACCGAGAGCTGGTGCAGATGATGGGAATGATGTTTTATACTCAACCCTATAAAGCGATAATATGTTTCTCCAGGATGGAGTCAACAGAGAAATGTGAAGCTGTCATCTCTCACTTCAATGGGAAATTTCTCAAAACACCAGCTGGAGTTATGGGTAAGTGTGTGTCTGCGCATATGCATGCTTCACGTTTACTCGAATGGAATTGTTTGCTCACCCTCATGTCATTTTCTTCCACAAAAGATTATCCTTGCCTCTTTTTTTCTCCATATATATATATATATATATAATGTATATATGTGTATATATATATAATGTATATATGTGTGTATATATATATATATATATAATGTATATATGTATGTATATATGTACGTGTATATATATATATATATATATATATATATATATATATATATATACGTGTGTGTATATTTATATATATGTATATATATATATATGTGTGTGTGTGTGTGTATATATATATATATATATACACACACACACATACATACATACATACATACATACATATATATATATATACACATACATTTATACATATATACATTTATACATATATATATATATATATAAATAATAAATTATGACAGAATTGTCCTTTTTGTGTTATCTACTCCTGAAATGTGTGTTTTAACTCTATTTGTTTGTGCATAAACACACAGCGCTGCTCTGTTGGAGCACATTCATTCATTCTCTGGTAATGATTCTCCTCGGATGGGGTCTAAATGGAAACAGGCTTTCGGGCATGTGGCGCAACCATTCAGCCATACCAAACGGCTTTCGCACGAATGTAGATTCAGACTTGCTGCACGAAACGCTCCAATAATATACAGCTGGGAGGAGCCAGATGTATATAACGCTGCAGTGAGAGCTTATTGATTCACGGAGGTCCGTTCGGGGCTCAACTGAAAGCAATGTGCGCTAATTTTCTTCTACTGAAAGTCTTTGAGTGGAATCTGGGCCTGGCGTGGCCTCTCTAAGCATTTTAATTGGATTATTAGACTGAAATAGTCTCCACTGACCATGTCAGAAAGGAAGGAAGGGGATTATACGAAGACAGCTTCCAAATTAGATGCCTGTTCTCCGAGCATTGTGGGAAAGTCATTGTGGATGGAGCCAGGAAGCCTCAGAGGCTTTAAGACAGAGATGGGTGGTATATAAATGGTGGAGATTATGCCACAATCACAATGTGCAACAATCAAACGTAGATGTTGGAAACGTATAGCAAGGATGTTGTTGATCATGGTCGGTTGTTTTTTTTTGGTTTTTTTGCACAAAGTTAAAATGTTTACAAATCATACCATGTTGCAACCCGTTTTATTTCCATAATATGTCATATTTCTGAGTGAAACTTGAGAAAAGTGTATGTGTCAGGACTTTATTTTCATACTATGGCTGATAAAAATGTGGGTAGCACTTTTTTTGACAGTCCCGTTTGGCATGGAAATACTATGTACTTGATACTAACTGGTACTAACCCTAAACCTTAACTCAACCCATGTAGTTATCTTACATTAGTCAGTACTGTTGTGGGCAAGTACATTGAAAGTGCTGAAATAAAGTGCAGCAAAAATTTGTAAGCCACTTTGGATAAAAGTGTCTGCTAAATGAAAGTTAATGCAAAATCTATGGAAGCTTGTTTCCGAAATAAAAAAGGTAAAATTGCGTCTTTTTATCTCACAATTGACCCTTCGCAAAGCCCCGCCCCCTTTAGTTACTGTTGCTATGTCCGACAAGTCATGCGCTCTCTCGCCACACATCATGTTCTCACGTAGGTAAAAATACATTGTGTCGTCTGACATATGAAGCAGTTGTATATTTAATATATTGTAATTTTTTTAAAGAAGTTTAAACAGTAAATAGCGTCTAGTGTGTGTTTAATGTGTCGTGACCGATCGCTGTAGCTCCTCGTGAAGCGATCATCTCTTCATACTAGTTCATTTATAGCAGTAATTCTCAAAGTGTGGTCCGCCATCGCCCCCTAGTGGTCCGCGAAAAGATGACCTAAACTAGGCAAGCTCTTAAACCGCACCGGATCGGTTGACGTCAGTGTGATTTAATAATGAAAAAATGGATCACATCATTGCATTTGTGTTTGAATAACTAGTTTTTGACTTGAAACAGTTGCATATTAAACTTAAATTTAGTTTATCCTTCCTATTTTGTTGTTTTTGGGGGGCGTGTTAGAGTGGGATTCTGTTGAAAGATTGAAAGGCTGAAAAAGTTTGAGAAACACTGATTTATAGCATCAAATAAACATGGATGAACATCAGAAGGAATGTTGTTTCAAGCGCGGAAAGACGTGAGGACACACAATTATTCAAGTTCACCAACGTTAATCTACTAACTCCCCCGACCGCTTTGTCGGACAAAACGGCGAATTCGGGGTTATGATTGGTCAGATCGCCTGTCAATCAAACTGTTTGCGAAGGGTTTTATCACACAATTCTGACTTTTCATTTTTAAATTTTTAAAAGAGTTTCATCTTTTCCTTAAACTATTGTTATCTTTACATTTATGCATTTGGCAGATGTTATTATCCAAGCTTTTACAATATTATGTAGTCTATATGACAGACTTGAGCTGTACGTTGCACTTAACTGGATTTTCCTTTTTAAAGTGATCATATTTCAAGCCATCTAAAACCATAACGGAGGACAGTGCGCATCTGAAGCGTCTCAGCTGAAGGAAACAATCCGTTAAATATCGACGAATTTTCTTATTGAGCCGATAGCGATAACATTAAAAACGAACCGATATATAATGCATCTCTAGTGTTTAATGTAGTAAATAACAGCCCTTTCTGCTGTCACACCGATGGTGATTTTGGTCAAAGCGCTCTATGAGTGAGCAGTCAGCGTCACGCCGAGAGTTCACGCACCTCCTCCGTGTCTCTCCGCAGCCCCGTCAGAACCCTTGCTGTGCAAGTTTGCGGACGGAGGCCAGAAGAAGCGTCAGAGTCAAAATAAATATGTGCAGAACGGACGCGCCTGGGCCAGAGACGGGGACAGCAGACTCGTGAGTACTGATCTTTTGCTCTCACCACCACCCTCTGTGTCCGTATCACTTTTTGCAGCCATATATCACCTGCCACAGCTTGTTAGCGAACACATGGACAGCAGGGATGTTACACAACGGCAGTCATGTGGGTGTGTGTGTGTTTACAGAAGCCGCTCTAATACAGTCATATATTACGTGAAGCACAGAAGTGATACCGAGTCTGTGTGCGTTTTTGTGTAAACTGCTGAGTCACTTGATGTTACCCGTCGTGACACTCGCGCTCTGTTCCAAATCCTAGTGAGCTTCCTACATAGGGAGCTGCCTTGTAATACAGCATCCTAACTGAAACGTGACAGGAGACTCGACTCACTACTGTCAGAAGAGTTATGTTACATCCAATAAATTTACGTTTTATTTCATATGTTGTTTATTTTATTTTTTGATCGGTACTCTTTGGGATTGAATGAATCATATTTATAATCAACATTGTTTTTCTTTGTCACGATGCAGTCTGAGATTTGTATTTATCGATATTTTTTATAAAATTGCTCATCTAAATACAATGAACTTGTCTGAATGATCTAAAGTTTTGATATTATTTTTTAGTATCAGTATTTTGCGGGATTTGATTGATCGTGTTTGTAATCAACGTTTCTTTTTCTTTATCTGAAGTTATTTTTGTTATCGTGAGATTTGTTTTTGTTAATATTTTACAACATTACTCATCCGTGTTTATAAAGAAATGTTCCGTTCGTTTCTTCAAATCAGTATTACTGTAATAATCCATTTTAATTTGTTTTATTTTATATTTAATTAATTGTATTTATAGTCAACATTTATTTTGCTTTATAATCCATTGTACAGTGATTATGTCGCAATGCATTCTGGGATTGCCTTCTCTTAAATAGATGTGACAAAATTCGGTCAAACGTATATGATGCCTTAAAATGCTACCTGTATAGTCAGCTCACTAGGTTCCTGCGGTCTGTGTCACGTGTATCACATCACAAATGTTAATGTTAATTGAGTCGATACTGTGATTTTTCTAATAAAAATGGCTTTGAACATTTTTTCTGCTCATCATGTGCAAGCAACGCACAGAGAAGGTCGTGGACGGCATGTAATTACAGCATGATGGGTTTTCTGTCACGCCAGATAATTTCATTTATTTAATTTTATAATTTCATGGCTTTACATTTACATTTAAATCATTGAGCATACACTTTTGTCCAAAGCAACTCACAAAAGAGGAGATCAATAGAAACACTTGAACCAGTTGGGGTTTTTTTGGGTTTTTTTTATATATATATACACGTTTTTATCCGTGCATGAAAAACATAAAATATTAGTGGTGAGTAGTGGTGTCATTTCTTTTCAGTTTTAAGTTATTTGTCAGCAATTACTGTATAAAATGTATTGTAGCCCCAACAAGCATTTGGGCACTTATGCCACACTTTGCATTAAAGGCACAATATGTAAAAAATTTATATTAAAATATCCAAAAGCCACTTGCACAGTGTTATATATTTCATTCAGCTGTGTACTTACGTTATCCTTAATGTTTCCAAAATTTGTAAATTCAGAGAAATTCACAATTTTAAATAGCGCCCGTCCCTCTCTCGTCACTCGTCGCCCGTCAGTGATGTAATATCTGCGTTATCCCTGGTTTCTGCTTGTACTGCACTGTAACTTTGGCAACAGACGCGGACAGCTGCGTAACGTCTGGCGGCGCGCTGTTGTTGTTTCGTTACATTATAGCAAGCAAACTTTGGGGGAAAAGTAGAAATGAAACGAGGATCAATATCGGCGTGGCGTTTCCGAGAGGACGAGAGCTTTACGACAAACTTTGACTCGACAGAGACGCTCTTGAACGTTATTAGACACGATAAGCAGATGTAGGATACATAAGACTAATCAATGTTATAAAGCTCAACACGACGAAGTGTTCGAATATCATCATTATGATAATCTAATGTTGATATAGAACTACTACTAAACATCACAACTCTCAACACACTCAAACTCAGTTTAGTATGACAGTGTAAAACAGCGTTTCCTCAGTTTTAATTCGTCAAATAAACTGACCTGTATGAATAGAGTTTCAGCACTTGTGAGTAGTTCGGTGGAATGAAATGTCCTCGTTTCTTTATATCCCGCGGGACTCGCGTGTGTCGCTGATATCTGTCTCTCATTAGTAATCGCTGCGTGATTCTCGGCCTCGTCCTGCTTCACACCACAGTCATGATAAAAACACGCGTTCACTCATTCATAAACATTATTAGATCCATCGGCATGACGATGATTCCATATTCACTGCGTCATCAAACTACGCCTTTAATATTTTTTTTGAAGAGTTTAGCGCCCCCTAGACTGTGCCTTTAAAAGTGCATATGTAACTTTTGGCCCTCTAGTGGTTAAAAATCAAAACTGCATGCATTTTGCGGAAGAACATTGTTTTGGTTGTGCTTCGACTCAAGACTCGGCTTTAGAGATATAACCAGTTTAGATAGAAACGTGAATCATTGAAATTTCGAAACGTAACTAGTCACATGGCTGTTCACTTCAAAAGTATGGGCTGTAAGAATGATGTTTTATTTCTCTCTCTCTCATAGGCTGGCATGACCCTCACGTACGACCCCACCACAGCTGCTATGCAAAATGGGTACGAGAAAACAAGAGTATTTGTCACTGTAGTATTTGTACAGTATTATTTTATGCATTACGATTTTTAATTGGCTTTTATTTTTATATTTTCAGTAGTGCTGTCAAACAATTAATCGCAATTAATCCCATCTAAAATAAGTTTGTTTATGTAATATTTGTGTGTGTACTGTGTATATTTATTATGCATCTAAATACATACGTTAAATATATACATGCATGTTTGTGTGTATTTATATATACATAATAAATATACACAGTAAACAAACTTTTCTTTTAAATTGCTTGACCGCACTAATTTTCGGTTTTCATATTAATTCTAGTTTATTTCTATTTCTATTTAGCTTGTTATAGTTCAGTTAATCGCAACATTTCTAAGTTTTCAGGTTTATGTTCTTCACTCTTATTATTTTAAATCCGTTTTATTTCATATTTAGTTAGGCTTTTTAGTAGTTTTGGTTTCAGTGAACAATAACAGCACTATTATTAATGTTATTTTTTTATTCTATTTTTATTTGTTTTTTCTAAGTTTTGTTTAAGTACTTCTTTCGTCTAATATTTGTATTTGATTTCAGCTTTATTTCAATGAATGAATAAAAATAGTTTCCGTTTGGAAAGATCAAATGCTCACACATATTCATTAAATTGATTCTTGCACGAATTATACTTGTATAACAGAAGGTATCTTCATACTCGCACTCATATTGCACGACCTCTCGTACATCATTGCTGAAATATGCCCTTTTCATCTCTCGACAGATTCTATCCGACCGCCTACAGTATTACAAACAGAATGATCACACAGACCCCCATGTCTCCATACATCTCACCTATGTCCACATACCAGGTAACAGAATATCCCGTTCAAACTTTACAGACGGATGGAGGTCTCAGATGTGTCTTAAGGGACGTTGGTAATCTGTATTTTTATCGTCCAGGTACAGAATCCTTCCTGGGTCACCCATCAGCCCTACATCATGCAGCATCCGGTAAGTCTCATCGCCGCCTGTCGCTCATTGTCCATTTCATGCTAGTCTTGAGCAGTGTTTGTGTGTGGGAGAAATACACTTGAACTGCTCACAGACTGAGAGTGTGGGCGACTTCGACAGACAGAGTCTAATCAAACGCACTGAAGCAGTAAACCACAACGATTTATTATGGATTATCAGAATGAACAAACATAGTTAATAAAAAACGAATAAAATAATAAAGCTTCCCTTCGTTTCTTTTTATTTCTGCGTGCCACTATTAATATAATAGCCTGTTTTATTTTATTTATTATATTTTATACATTTTATTTTTATTTTTATGTTTTATTTGACTTATTTTAGATTGAGTTTCATTTATTTTATTATTTTTATTTCAACGTTTTACATTTTAAAATTATTTGTTTTATTTTATTTAGAATTGTTTTATTTTTTAATTGATTAAAAATACCAAATTATATCAAATTAAAATATAGATAATTATAAAAAAAATTATATGGCAAATATACATTTCACAGCAGTGAAAATTAGCAAAAAAACAGGAATTTTGGGAAGCAGCCAGTCGTTAAGTTTTATTTGATTTATTTATTTTATTACTTGTAGCAGTATTTTATTGGTCATACATTATAAAGACAAAGTGTTGAATGAAAACCATGTTTTTCATCTAATATTTCTATTTTATTTTAGCTTTATTTCAACTTAATAGTTTTAGTTAAAACAATAAAAGGGCAAGAAAGAGCAAATCAACAAATTCATGCTTTAAAATACATTATATGTGTGTAAAATAGTCAAGTATACTAATTTATGCTTTTATTTTATTTCAGTTAGATGCAACATTTCTCATATTTTTCATTTTAAGTTTTTTAAGTTTAACCTTTTCATTAAATATTTATTTTTATTTTATTTCAGCTTTGTCAATTAATGAGAAGGAATTTTAAGTTTTCAAATAAAAATCAGAAGTTTTAGTTAACAATAACTACCCTTACAACATTTTTATATATATATATATATATATATATAGATGAAAATACCATTTACCAAAGCTCTGCTTTTTAACAATAGGTTGTCATATGCATATATATATATTAGATTTTTTAATATATATATATATATATATATATATGATATACATACATATATATATATATATATCATGTATATTTTTTATATATATATATATATCATGTATATTTATATATATATATATATATATATATATATATAGATGAAAATAGCATTTACCAAAGCTCTGCTTTTTAACAATAGGTTGTCATATGCATATATATATATATTTGATTTTTTTATATATATATATATGATATACATACATATATATATATATATATATATATCATGTATATTTTTATATATATATATATATATTATATTATATATATATATATATATATATATATATATATATATATATATATCATGTATATTTTTATATATATATATATATATATATATATCATGTATATTAATATATATAGATGAAAATACCATTTACCAAAGCTCTGCTTTTTAACAATAGGTTGTCATATGAACAACCAGTTCGGTACAGATTTAAGTTTCTGTAACCTTACAACTTTTTCATTTGTAACATTACTGTCAAAAACAACACAGTTGGACATCATAAGTCATCCGACGATCATGAATATGTCATGTCTTGTGTATTAAGTAAGGTACAAAAAAACCAGACCCAGTAATTTTACTCCGTTATTTCCATTCGGTCATTTGAGAAGCTGCTTTTATAACAAACTTTATTAGCAATATTTAGCTGCCCGTAACGAAATAAAAGTTGACATTTTGTCCCTGATACATGACGTGTGCTTCCTACTCTTGGAGAGCAGCAGCGGCCGCCACTGTTGTGCAGGAAACACTGGTGTGAGTGTGTGTTTGCATAAGAGCAGTAACACTAAATCACACCCAGATGCTGGATTACAGTGTCGTTGAAGCCCACGCCAACATCGAGAACCTGAGATGTGTGTGAGAGATCAGTGAAGACTGCAGGGCAGAATGCAAAGTAAAGCTCAGCTACAGAAAGAGACTAAATGAGAGTATGTGTGTTTGTCTTTTTGAGTGGGTGTGTATAATCTATATAAGTGTATAATGTGGTATAATGCTCTATACGTACTGACTCTCGCTAAAGCATGAGCGCCAGGGATCATAAATGAGGAAACTGTGGCATTTAAAGGCCAGAAATGGCACTGACGTCTCGGAGCGGTTTAATACATGGAAGATTTGCGGAGTCTGACTCACAGCAGGACTCCTCACGCACATCCCAGAGAGACCCGGGGTGCGCACCGATCGCTGACAGCGCACGCACTCTCCGGCTCAAATAAACGCAGTCGTTTACTGCGTTTTAAACATCACGAACTGTCGTTTATCATACATTTCAAAGACAAAAGGTATTTCCTTGATCTGTTTGGTACTTGTTTTTTTTAGTGAACATTATTTATTTAAAAAGCACAGTTGTGAAAATTAGGAATTTTGGGAAACAGACGGTCATTAAGTCACTTATTCCCAACTTTTTTCATTTGACGTATGGGAATTATTTTTATTTTATTTTATTTATTTATTTTATTACTTGTAACAAGATTTTATTGGTAAAAACATTACAACGACAAAGTGTGAACAGAAAAGTTTTTCATCTAATATTTATTCCAACTTTTTTTCTTTTAGGGAAATTCTGTAAATTAATTATTTTACTTTTAGATTTTATTTTATTTGTTGTTGCAATAGTTTATTTGTCATACATTATAAAGACAAAGTGTGAACAGAAATGTTTTTCATCTAATCTTTTATTTTAGCTTCATTTCAATTAATGACTTTTAATAGTTTTAGTTTAAACAATAAAAACACTGGAAAGAGCATATTAGCAAATTCATACTGCAAATGCTGTAAAATACATAATACACACTCTGAGTAAAATAGTATACTAATTTATACTTTTATTTTATGTTATTTCAGTTAGTTGCAACATTTCTTATATTTTTCATTTAAGTTTTTTTTTTAGTTTAAACTTTTTCATTGAATATTTATTTTATTTTATTTCAGCTTTGTCAATTAATGATAACAAATTTGAATATTTTTAATTTAAAAATCAGACGTTTTAATTAAAAGTAACAACACTGAAAAGAGCATATCAATAAATTCATATTGCAGATGCTTGAAAATACATTAATACTTGACTATTGTACTATGTATACATTTTTTTAAAGGATTAGTTCACCCAAAAATGTCAATTCAGTCATTAATTCCTCTCCCTCATGCCGTTCTACACCCGTAAGATCTTAGTTCATCTTCAGAACACAAATGAACATATTTTTGTTGAAATCTGAGAGATTGACAGATACACAACTACCACTTTGAAGCTTCAAAAAGTTCATAAAGAGATTGTAAAGCTAATCCATTAGTTTAGTCAAAATTTCTGAAGAGACTTGATCGCTTTACATGATGAACAGATTGAATTTAGCCTTTATTTTAATATATATATATATATATATATATATATATATATGTGTGTGTATGTATATATGTATATGTATATATGTGTGTATATATATATATATATATATATATATATATATATATATATATATATACACACACAGAGCTTCCCAAACTTAAGAGGGGTAAGGCCCCCCAAAAACATTGCAAAAGCTCCACGAGTCCCCGCCGTTAAAAAATATATACCGACGTTTACCTACAAATACGTTTATTAACAAGTTTGTAAGAATTTCATGTGAATTATGAGAACTATGATGTAAATATATTTAAATCCATAACACTAACCTTACATACTTTAAAAAAAAATCTAATTTTAGAACAATTGGAATATTTTAATTATTTTAATATATTGATTTGGTCTAGCTACATCCCCCCTGCAATACCGCTACAGCCCACCGGGGGCCACGGCCCACAGTTTGGGAAGCACTGTGTGTGTGTGTGTGTATATATATATATATATATATATATATATATATATATATATATATATATATATAAAATGTATGTGTGTGTGTCTTACATGCACCTTTCTGAACTGAATGAATAAATGTTCCGTAAATTTCCCGTTCCTTCATAGGGAGCAGTGATATCGCCCTCTATAGATCACTCCATGTCTCTGCAGCCCACGTCCATGATGAGTCCTCTCTCTCAGCAGATGAGTCACCTCTCTCTGGGCAGCGCAGGAACGGTGAGAACATGCAGCACAACTCACCTTCAACACTTGAGCGCTCACACTGCGGTCACATGTGTAGTTTTGTTTCTTCAAAATCTGCTAAATCATTTGCAGCTGTGCAAGTCTCTGGCTGTGTTCAGAATGGACTGGCCTAATGCATACTGCGTACTTTAAAACTGTGCAATGATAAATATTTTAAATGAGTTAAATATAAAATAAAATTAAAAGTGGCAGTTAGATTAAAAAAAAAAAGATTATTTTGTATTTTTGTTTAAAAACTACAAATAATAAAGCAAAACAGAAATATTAAAATTCACATATATTTTTGATATTACTTGCATTGGTAAAAAGTTCAAGTTAAGTGCACTGCATGACGATGCAAGTGTGCTTCATGGTGTACTACACATTTTGGCAAATGCACTAGGTAATCCATGTATCCAAATTAGCATACTGTGCGCAGTATACATACTACATACTGTAGAAATGGTGTTTTAGTATTCAGAACAACTGGAAACTTCACGTAATTTTCGATCTGCACGGTCTTTGTGTCCGAAATCGCATAATCTCTTGAGTAGCTAACCCGGAATCTCGCTGGAGGAATTTGGAAGGAAAGTTTATGAGTACTGTGAATTTGGACGTACTACTTGTCGCATACTATAAAGTAGGGAAGTATGTGATTTTGGATGCCGCCCATGTCTGACCTTGAGTACTTGAGTGTCACTACTGGTGAATTACCAAGTTGCAATTAAAACATAAAGGCCAACAATAAGGAAGAACACATTTTTGGTAAATAATAGTATTGAACAATTTAAAGGTACGCAACTTTTGGCGCTCTATCGGTTAATAAACAAAACTACATGCGAATGCATCAGTGGTCAAGCTTTACTGGAAGGTAAAACTGAGAATCATCCGGATAACGTTGATATAAAATGTTGAATTTCTGAAAAATGTGAGCCAAGGGAAGCATATTAAGGGAAAACAATAAAGGTCCCATAACGGATCCCTGGGGCACTCCATACAAGACAGATGCAGATGATGAGAAAATTTGTCCGAAATTTACAGGAAAAATTCCTGTTTTTCGAGATAATAACACAGTGCCTCGGATACCTATTCTGGTCACTAGTATCAAATGCCGTGTCCAAGTCAAATAAAACCAGCATAAACAGAAGAGCCCGAGTCCAAATTCATGATTCACTTGCTAAAAAACAAAAAGAAAAGTTGCAGAGTGAACTTTTAACAAACTTTTATGTTGGAAATTTTTATATTGCAATGATATTTTTGGGGTTACAAAGACGCACGGATCACTGATTTGGCATATAATGGGCAAACGCTGCGAAAAAAAAAATGTATAGGCCTATATTTAAACGTATACAGGCAACACATGGATCATGCAACTCCAGCTGATCTCAGCAGAAATGCACAAAAGTAACCAAATAAAAAAGCGCTGACGGAATGAGAGCACAAAACACCACAGCAGCAAAGCAGCATATGTTGATGTTTTCTCTCGCTGTGTGTGTCTCCTGTAGTTTATGCCAGCCAGTCAAGCTCTCCAGGGGCCGTATATCCCTCCATACACTCACATGCAGACCACCGCAGTCTCAGTAGAGGTGAGTTCATGTCGGCAAACACTTTCCCAGACACAGATTTAACCTCGTTCTGTACTGAAGAACTTCCTGAATTCACGATCGCCATAAATGGAGAAAAGTTCAAGAACAGACTGTTCTTGTGCAACTGTGCTGAAATGTTCTTGAGTAGATCACACAAAAGCTTTTAAGAACATGTGCAGGGAACATTTCACTCCAAAGTCAAGCAAAAGAAATTGAATGGAAGGTTTTGCTTAAAGGAAAAAAAAGGACTATAGATATTTTTTGTACACTGTGAGATTATTTTCATGCCACATTCTTCTTAAATCCTCGTTACTGTGATGCATAATAATAATAAATAGATTTTTATTAGGAGTGTTTCCCATTTACTCACATATGAATTACCGATTCGGATCGACGCTCAAAAGACGATTTCCTAAAGTGTTACACTTCTTTAACGTCGCAATACTAAACGTTATCGATACGTTAGAGTGTTATTAAATGCAATAAGATGCCAAAAAAAAGTTTGGAGAAATTTGGATGTGTAACAGTATGTTAGACCCATGCATTCATTCTTAAAGGGACTTTTCTTAATAAAAATCACTCACTGCTTTGACTGAATCACTTTTGTATCTTTAATATGATTTTTATATTTTACAGTTTATGTTTAATTCATACAGCGAAGACTATACAATGTCTTACATTTGATTGTTCAATTTCTTTTTAAAAGATACATGATTTTTGGTAACAGGACTGAGAAAAATGCTTCCATTTTCCACTTTGAAACCTTGTAAAAAGCTAAATCAAGTTGCTTGAGATTGACCAATATACATTTTTAACGTCCTTTAAAGATATTATATGTGATTAGATTCAGTGTTGAAAAAAAGTTTAAAAAAAAAAAAGTAAATATCACTTCTTACTACATGCTAACCTACAATAAACTTAGACAACTCTAAAAAAAAAAAAAAAAAAACTTAATTTAATATGTATATTTTTTTCTATTGTATTTGTCCTATTGTTTATAATTTGCTGCTTTGTTCCTATTTTTAATTTCAAAAATAAAGTAAAATAAAATGGCCTACCTTGGTTTGTAACCGAAGACTGCCAGTCATGAGTTTAATGATAGCGATCAGCTTATGTCATTTGTTTTATAATTTTAGGTTGATTAAAATGAGAAGAAAAAGACACACATTCAATGAATTTATTTTTCTTCAAGACCTATTAAACTGTCTACCGCAGTCAAATAGGAAAAGTAACACAAAATAATAAACTAGAACCAAATCTATGCATATTTCCAAAATCAAAATCTATTTTTAATCGATGCATGACCTCAAGAATCGAAAAGATCTAGTATTTATAGATCAGGGTAATTTAATTTCAGCTGATTTCTACAATAATATATTTTGTCGATTGATAATTAATATTATTTAATTAATACCTTGTAATGTAATTGTATTTTTTACAGTATATTTGCAGTAATACAGAATATGAAACCTGTTACGTTTTTTTTTGTGTTTTTTTTTGTGGGGACGTGAGCATATTTTTGTGACATTCGTCCCTTCACACATGTTAATTGCCTTTAAAATATCCCCAAAAGAAAACTTATTCCAGTCATTAATATTCTTGTATTGTATTAGTGCCGTTCTGATTTCAGCTTGTACGATGATATGCTTTGCTTGTGTCGGATTGTGCCTAAATGCAGCATGTTTTGTTGTAGGAGAACAGTCCACAACCTCAGGTGGATTCGTCCAGTGATCATTCACCTTATACCTATCAGCAGGCCAAGTGATGAACAGGTACTAAAACTCACGCTGTTTATACATCATGTGGCACATGTCTGTTTTAAAATCCATTTAAACATTAAAGGTGACACCTTGATTTCTGCTGCTCCTGATTGTTGTGCAGGACTTTTATTTTGATATCGCCACAGACTTTTATTGTGACTGCGCTGAGAACGCCAGAGCCTGAGCATACAACGTTCCCATTCTGTACACTTACGTCACTGGTAGTTGTGCTGGGTTTGACCCTACTCTGAGTTTAGCCCTCCCAAAAGGCGTTCCTATAATGAAAATCGTTCCCAGTTGAACACGACAAAAAGCAGATACTTCCGGAAATAGTTCTAGGAACTATAGAAATGTTCCTCTGGTAAGAAAGCCCCTCCTTACGAAAAGCACACTGTGCTCTGATTGGTCGGCTGGACCAGTATGTTTGGGAAATGTCCCGCCCGTTACCATAACCACGAGTTTCGACACACTACTAACTAACTCGACCAGGCCCCGCCCCTTTATTCTGCATATGCCTTTGGCGGGAAATATTTAAATGAGGAATATTGTGACGTGTTTGTTTCTGGAAGAAAACTGAACACTGCAATGGAGGCGTTTCAGGGAGTTCAGAAACTGTGTCGAGAGAATTTGCAGAGCTTTTTCATACTTAAGCCCTAATTGGACGCCTTTAATTAAAAACTTTTGTTAAATAAATAATTAAAAAGGAATTATTATGAGGTAAAAAGTCCAGTATGACTTTAAAAGTTAGTCAAGATAGTCATAATTATGACAAGTCGAAATTGAGATGAAAAGTCAAAATTGACACTAATTTTGAAATTAAAAGTTTAAATTTTGACTTAAAAAGTCAATTATGACTGTCAATTTTGAGATACAAATTTTAAACTAATACGTAAATTTATTATGAGACAGAATTAGTCAGAATTAAAGGTAGTCAAAATTATGACAATTAGTATTTAAAGTATTTATTATGAGATAAAAAGTCAATTAAGACTTAAAAAGTCAAATTTATGAGACGAAAATTCCAAAATATAACACTAAGTTGAAATTGACAAAGATTTGACTGTCTTGGCATGTCATAATTTTTATTTTAATTTTTTTTTATCTCATAATTTTGACTTTTTGTGTGCACCGTCTTCTTGACTTAAATTTTTGGAAATTGTCAGCCAACCAAAAGAGAAGTTTTCAAACCCAAATCTATCAGAAAAGCGCAGGATGTCCTCTTCAAGATGCACCAGGACACAGATGCACATCCTCAAAGAAATTCACTTGATCCTCAAAAAAGTATCTTAAAAGTAATCGATACAACCTATTGGTTTAAAGTGTTAAATCATCCAAAAATGAAAGTTCAGTCATTAATTCCTCTCCCTCGTGTCGTTCGACACCTTCGTTCATCTTCAGAACACAATGAAGATATTTTTGATGAAATCTAATGATTTAGTGAGTCTCTATTGACACTTTCAATGTCCAGAAAGATACTAAAACATATTTAAAACAGGTCATGTGACTACAGTGGTTCAACCTTAATGTTATAAAGCGACGAGAATACTTTTCGTGCGGCGAAAAAACAAAATAACGACTTTTCAACAATATCTAGTGATGATTCAAAACTCTGATTCATGAAGCTTTACGAATCTTTTGATTCAAATCATTGATTCGGAGCGCCAAAGTCACGTGATTTCAGTAAACGAGGCTTCGTTGCGTCATAAGTGATTCGAAATATCAATAGTTCACGTGAGTTTGGCAGTTTGATACGTGAGCCGAACCACTGATTCGACTCAAAAGATTCGTAAAGCTTCACGAATCAGTGTTTTGAAGTAACCGACGACAAAACCGCACGCTTAGAATAAAGAAAAAACGACCGATGTGGACACTGAATTTTGTCACGTCCTGTCGCTGATTCATCCAATGGCTTGATTTTTCATATGAACAGTCATGAATTAGATTTGAGTTCGTACAGACTGGAAGATCTCATTTTGTGAGTCCAAAAAAAAAGAGGAATGAGAGCGAGTAAATGATGAAAACCTGGAAAAAGTTTAGTCGAAAATATAAGCGTCCACTTTGGGCCTCAGTGTCACATGATCCTTCTAATATGATCCATTCGCTTCGATGAATAGAATCTGCTGTAACATTATTCATGTCTTTTAATGCACGGATAACAACGTCGACTTGTCATTTGGTTTCACTTCCAGTGTCACGTGCGGTTGAGAGAGAAGGAGACGACTGCTAAATCAAGAACAGCTTCCTTTGAAGGACCGGCTCTACCGATGAATCAACATTTTGCACAGGTTCTACGATGAGTTCCTTGGTTTTATAATAAAACTACTTCAACTATTTTGGTATAAGTTCCATTAGGTGCAAATCAAGGATTCATTTCATCAGAGGATGCTAACAAAGAAAAACAAATGAAATGGAAAGAAAAAGAAAAGTTTTATTTTAATAAAGGAAACTGATTATTTTTTACCAAGGATTGTCACATAGATGCAGGAACTTCATCATGCGACTCAATGTGCATGGATATTATTCTTGTTTTTATGATTTCAGATTAGTTTTTTCTCTCTCTCTCTCTCTCTCTCTCTCTCTCTCTCTCTCTCTTTTCTTTTGTACTGAAACAGATGTTTGTTCTTAGAGATTTGTCAGCCGACATCCTGAGAAAGATGCGTTTGTGCTTGCGGTGTGAGTGTCGTTGATGTGTTTTTTCTGTCGTGTGCTTCATCTTCGGTCTGACCGATCTGTCCGTCTTATACGATTTGCCTTAAACTCTTTCCCGTACAGCAGCCGAAGAAGAGACGTCCGGCTGCTGCCTTGTAAATCAGCTGAATAGGGCTTTTTTAGCATATTCTCGCAAAGGAAAATTCCGCTGCGCTTGGATTTCGCTGTTTTGCTTTTTCCGATCTTTTAGAGTACAAACCGTTTCGAGTGATAACATTGATGGAGTTTTCATAGGATTTAATGTTTTTATAATCAGAGGCGATGATCCTCTGGTTGTTTGAATGTGGTAGAAATTCTGCTGAACGATCACATTTTTGATAATTGCCTTTTACTTTCGTTGATAAATCTCGGTGTTGTAGTTTAGCTTTAGATGAACTCGTGTGGGAGGGGGAGGTGCTTTGACTCGTATTCTAATTTTGGGGGCGGGAGGGAGGCGTGGCCTGTCAGTCAGACCGAATATCGTTGGATAAAGCGTTAAAAAAAAAAAAGTGACAACTTTCAGCAGCGGTTCGGCGGGCTTCTTCGGGAGAGGTGAACGTGTAGATTTTAGTGCTCGTGAAAAGCAGGCAAACAAATCTCGGCACTTTCGAGTTTACTTCACCAAAGACAGGCGGATCGTGCGGACGTGACGTCGTTTTCTCTGGAGGCGGGCCACGCTGAGACTTTTTAACAGACTAGATTGCAGTTCTGGAGAATGTGCCTTCTTTGTACATATGCATTCAGCTGTCTTTAGTCGTCGAGCTGCGGACACCGATAGCGTGAAGGACGATTTGGATCCAGCAAGTGCCACAAACTAAACGAAAACATCACTACAGAGCAGAGACAACTGAAACTGAAACGTGGAACGAGGACAGGTTGAAACGACGGCACTGTTCCGGAACCTTAGTGAGCTGCCTTCCGAGGGAGCGGCGTGACTCGCGACGAGCGCAAAATCATCAGTGGCTTTTCATTGGAATCAATTCTTTAGCTATTCTTTTCTGTGTTGAGGCGCAATGCGTTATGGGATTGCCTTCTCAGTGAAGGATGCATGTGATGCTGCCAGAAATTCTGTAAAATACCGGCAAATAAATTTGAAATGATTATAAACAGGAATGAAAAATATAAAACAAACATGAATCATGGGGTGCGTTCACACTTGTAGTTCGGTTCGTTCGGTCCGGACCAAAACACAAAAACAAAACATATAGTCCTGGTCCGCTTAGCATTTTTAACGGCGAACCTAAAGTTGGCATCGGGATACGGTCACGACCTGATCGGTCGGGTTTTATGGCGTATATTTGGCGACGGAGCCGCTTACCGAACGTTCAAAACAACGCTGTGTTCTGGATTAAACGCCTTCATTTTATGCTTTATTTTTACCAGCTGAGAATCACGAAGAGCTCATCAAATGTTCAAAACACTCAAAACGGCAGCAGGATTTCCTCCGTTGTGCGCAGAAACAGAAACTTCACCTCCTCGTTGCTCCACGTTTGCCCTCGACTCATTTCGGAGACACCGATCTTCCCCGCGTCGTCAAATCAGCTTGTAGCGTCGCATCTTGTGACATCACGTCCTGTTTTTGGTTCGTTTACATGTCTTCGGTCGGTGTTGCGTTCATATATCAATCGAACCGCACCAGAGTTCGTTTGGAAGCGGACCGAGACCCGTCTTTTTAGCGGCATCGGTCCGTACGGCAGCGTTCACATATGAACCGCACTCACTGAGCGATCGCACCAGGGTTCGTTTTAATTGAGTGTGAACGCACCCAAAGTGTGGCATTCATTATAAACACCTAGACTAAGCAAATTTTTATAATTTAATATTGCCGTATTTATTATAAATGATTTGACTTTTTTTAATGTGCCTCATAATCTTGAATCAGAATAACTTCCTCTCCCTCTTGCAGCGAAATCGCTTCCACTCTGACAAGGGCGGGGCTACCTGTCAATCAAATGAGATCCACCAATAGCAGACCACAACTATCCAATCAATTCCCCTCGGACGAATTTAAGCCCCGCCCTACATTTGTTCTCGTTCTAGACACCGACGTCTCAATAGGGAAGAAAAACTCGCGCAGCTTCCGTCGCTTTTGAATACACGTTTCAGATGATAAAAACGTGACAAGCTGGGAAAATACCCCCAGGCAGCTCACTAGGCTTTAGGACGCGGCGTTTTGAAAAAATAATCGCATCCATTACAGGAAAACATTTGTATTTTCTTTTAAACTCACAATATACTTTAGTAAGGCTTTATAGTAAAGTCGAAATTATGACTTAAAAAGACAAAATTATGAGATGGAAATCCGAAAATATGACATACTAAGTTGAAATTGGGTCTTAGCATGTCATAATTTTGACTCTTTATCTCATAATTTTGAATATTATTTTTTTTTTTTTTTCATAATTTTGACTTTTTAATTTTCTTCTAAACTCACGATATACTTTAGTAAGGCTTTATTCATTAATTTGTCTTCCAAAAGACTGTGTTTTTGACCTGGTGGGTCTTGTTGACCGGTTATCTACCTCAGAGTTTTGTTGTCCTCTGTTTTAATTGGTCGGGCTAGCAGGTTCAGCCCGCCCCTCCAGACCAAACGGCCAGCTCAGGAGCTGTCCATGTACACTTGATTTCTTTCAGGTTTTTTGTTTTCAAATACTTTGATCCTTTTCTTCTTCTTCTACTTCTTCTTCAAACGAAAAAGGTTTTTTTTATTATTATTATCGTCATAAGGAAAGTTGTGTGTTTGTTTTAGTGTCGTTTAGCATTCAGATTCATCGTTTCGAAAGCAAAAAAAAATGCTGCTTTTCATCACAAGATATTCCAGTAGTCCATAGGAAGTAGACAAGAAAGCGTGCGCGAGAGAGAGAGAGCGAGGCCGAGAGCGAGTGAGAAACAGCGATGCTGAAAGTTGCGGTTTTCCCGAGACATCACTGTTATATGGGAGCCCGTTTCCAGCACATAACAGCAAAAATCATGCTCTGCTAAATCAGAATTATTACATAAAAAGTCAAGTGCAAGATAAAACGTCATAATCGTGACACAAAGTCATGATTTTGAGATGAAAAGTTGACAGTAATACTTAAAAAGTCAATTATTACGAGTCAATTTTGAGTTTAAATGAATACTTGGTCATTATTCGGAGATAAAAAAAGTCATAATTATGAGATAAAAATTCAAAATTGACGCTTAAGTCATAATTTGAGATAAAGTTGAACTTTATACTTAAATTCATTGGGAGAGGGGAAAAAAAAGTCAGAATTTTGACACCGAGTGAAAAGTTGAAATTAATGCTTATAAAAGTCATAATTATGAAAGAGTCAATTATGACCATAAAAGTCGAAATTACAAGATTTTTACAACATTACAAGTCGAAATTGAGATAAATCGAAATTATGAGATAAGTCAAAATTAAGACAGTCATTTTGAAATTAATATTCATACTCAAGTCAAAATGATGAGTCATTTTGAGATCAAAAATGTTTAAATGAATACTTAATTATGAGATTAAAAGAAAGTCAATTATGACTTAAAAAGTCAAATTTATGAGATAAAATATAACACTAAGTTGAAATTGGCAGTGAAAATTGTGACAAAAGTTGACTGTCTTGCCATGTCATAATTTAGATTTTTTTTATCTCATAATTTTGACATGATGTCATAATTATGATTGTATGAATTTTAACATGTTACGTTCATTTAACTCCAGTACGTCACCATTTTGATTATGACTTGATTATAACTTTTTATGTTATGATTATGACTTGTATAATGATTATGACTTAGTATATCATGAGTTTGACTTTTCATGTGTAATAATTATGATTTACCGACGCATGATTTTCTCATCAGAAATGGGCTTCTATACTGTTGCTTTCAGACCGAGTCCAGACAGAGTTTTAACAGCGTATCCGTGGTGCTCAGCTCACAGCCGAGTCCATTCTTGATGTGTGTGTGTGTGTGTGTGTGTGTGTGTGTGTGTGTGTGTGTGTGTGTGTGTATTCCCTACATTACGGGGACCAAATGTCCCCACAGCTATAGTAATACTAGTAAATTTTGACCTTGTGGGGACATTTTTCTGGTCCCCATGAGGAAACAAGCTTATAAATCATTCAGAATTATCTTTTTTGAAAATCTAAAATAGCAGAACATTCTCTGTGATGGGTGGGTTTAGGGGTGAGGGGTAGTGTAGGGGGACAGAATGTACAGTTTGTACAGTATAAAAACCATTACGCCTATGGAATGTCCCCATAAACCATGAAAACACCACGTGTGTGTGTGTGTGTGTGTGTGTGTGTGTGTGTGGCAGCGAGTGTGTTTCCGTGGAGTTCTTGTGTGGCTCATGCTGCTAGTAACATCTGAATCCGAAGTGCCAATCTGTGTCTGGGTCAAAGAGTTGAAAAGAGTTGTTGTGCAGAGAGAAATTGCTCATGAATATGAAAAATCATGTACTAGACAGCCATTAAGTTATATGAAAAAAAAAGTAATAATTTATGAAGAGAGAAGTTTTGTACAGACTGTTTGAAAAAAATAAAAACAATAAAAAGATTTTCATAGAGATATCTATATGAGAGTTGATTTTGTAATTTCTTTCTCTCTGTTTTATGTGCCACACGCTTGCCAGTGGTATCATGTTTGTTCGGTTCATCAGAAACCTTCCTCTGTATTTTTTCTTTTGTTTTTTTCTGGAGTGTTTGTTGTTGAAGCCAAAAAGCTCTTTTTTTTCTCTCCTCTTTTACCCTTTTGTTTCCAGTAGATTGTTAATTGAGCTTTATTTCTGTTCATTTCTTTGAGAATTTTTGAATAAAAACACATTTTTGTTTTATTCGTGTCGTGTCGTTCATTCACGCTCGATCGATTTAGTGAAAATGCATCTACTTTACATTCATTTCTGATTTAATACGACATTCTGCATCAGAAGTTATATTATGTTATGAAATTGTATATGCAAATAGCATATGTTGGACTGAAAAATGAACGTGTCGGTTTTTTTTTTTTTTGCATTAATGGCAGCTGCGCTGGAAGTACATCATGGAGTAAACCTGATGATCTCCAGCGTGATTTGAGACGATCCAAAGAGCATCTGACAACAACTTTACTTGTTCTGTCATTATTTGCGCTCTTGTCAAGAGAAGTTAAATTTCTGACTTTAACTCACAGAAAGCATCAAGTCACATGCACCACTGATATTTGTATGGTTTAGACGGCATACGAATTATATAATGCCAGAATTGTCATTTTTGGATGAAGGAAGCTCAAGCTGCCTGCGGTTTAACCACGTGACCGGTGTGTCCCTCTAAGCAGTCCTTCACCTCGACCAGCAGGTGTCAGTGTCGCAGAACAAAGCTGGATTTGAGACTGAGCATCATCCCAAGTGCCTTCATTAGAGCCAGGTTTATATGCATATATATATATATGTGTGTGTGTGTGTGTGTGTAGGTATGTATAGATATATATGTATGTGTATATATAGATATGTATGTATATATATATATATGTGTGTATGTATCTATAGATATAAATGTATGTATGTCTGTGTGTATGTATATATATTGATATATATGTACATGTGTGTATGTATATATATATGTATGTATGTGTGTATGTATATATATAGATATATGTGTGTATGTATAGATATATATGTATGTGTGTGTATGTATATATATACATGTATGTATTTGTATATATATAGATATATATGTATGTATGCATTTGTGTATGTATGTGTGTGTCTCATATATGTCTCTTCTGATCACCAAGGCTTCATTTATTTGATACAAAATACAATAAAAGCAGTAATATTGTGAAATACTTTTACAATTTAAAATAACTGTTGTTTAAGTGAATGTATAGTAAAGTGTCGTTTATTCCTGTGATTAAAGCTGAATTTTCAGCATCATTCCTCCAGTCTTCAGTGTCACATGATCCTTCAGAAATCACTCTGATATGATGATCTGATACTCAAGAAACATTTATTATTATAATTATTATTATTATCAGTGTTGAAAACAGTTGTGCACATTTTTTCAGGATGTTGATACGTGTTGATTTTCTATGACACAAACTTTGAAGGAGATTGGTACATTCTAGCTGCTTTTTTCAGGATTCTCTGATGAATAGAAACAGCATTTATCTGACATAGAACGCTTTTGTAACATTATACACTGACATTCAAAAGTTTGGGTTCAATAAGATTTTTTTTTAATAAATTAAAGAAATTAATTAATTTCGCATTATATTGATCAAAAGTGACAGTAAAGACATTAATAATGCCACAAAAGCTTTCTATTCAAATAAATGCTGTTCTTTTGAGCGTTCAGTACTCTGTCCCTGCAATACGTGTCTTTAGAAGAACATCTCAGTAATGTCGAGCTGGCGATGATCACACATTTATTTTATTCCTGTTTTTATTCCACCGGCGTCTGGGGAGCAGAGACTCTTTCATTTCTTTAAACAACTGTAACTCTGTTTAATTTTGCACTACGTGTCTCAGACTTTGATATATAATATTCATAATATTTCCATTTGTGCATACTTAAAATTACAGTTTATTTAATAAAGTTTCCTTTAAAATCTTAAACGTATTCCTAAACCGTGCAGTCTCAGTCACCAAAACTGAGGTGGGTTGTATCACTGAAAACATGAATATATCTCTTTTACTACAGTAAATGTGATAATTTATGGTGTAATCAATGACACATCCCCATCTTATTTCATTTGAAACATTTAATTCAAAATGCTAAACATCTGAGAAACCATTTTCATTTCCTTTTGATTAAGAAGCTTTCTTCTTAATTCTAATGTATTATTATTATTGTATGAAGAAGTGTGTTTTTCTGTCATTTTTAAACTGAACGAAGTAACTTGAGGAATAAAAGAACGTATAAGCAAACAAACAATAAAAGATAAAGATCAATAAAATAAAATACAATAAAATAAAAGTAAGATTTCTCTCTTGGTATCAGTTTACTGTTGAGGTCACGTCTACACATTCCTCTGGATTTTGATGAGGGTCTTTAGTGTTGTTAACAGACCCAAAATAATACCTGAAAGGTCATCGGTCATCTCTGTGTCCTTTAATATACAGAAATAAACTTGATAATGCACAAAGTCTGAGATTACATGTTAACAATGGCACTACAAAACTAGAAACACTGCATATAACCTTTAGAGGGTTAGTTCAGCCAAAAATGAAATTCAGTCATTAATTCCTCACACTCGTGTCGTTCTACACCTTCGTTCATCTTCGGAACACAAATGAAGACATTTTTGATGAAATCCGATGTTTCAGCGAGTCTCTATTGACACTTTCAATGTCCAGAAAGATACTAAAACATGTTTAAAACAGGTCATGTGACTACAGTGGTTCAACCTTAATGTTATAAAGCGACGAGAATACTCTTTGTGTGCCCAAAAAAAAACAAAAAAAACAAAAAAAAACTTTATTTAACAATATCTAGTGATGGACGATTTCAAAACACTGATTCATGAAGCTTTACGAATCTTTTGTGTCGAATCAGTGGTTCGGAGCGCCAAAGTCACGTGATTTCAGTAAACGATGCTTCGTTGCGTCATAAGTGATTCAAATTTCAATAGTTCACGTGAGTTTGGCAGTTTGATACGCAAACCTAATCACTGGTTCGAAAAAGATACATAAAGCTTCGTGAATCAGTGTTTTGAAATCGGCTATCACTAGATATTGTTGAAAAGTTATTAAAAAAAAAAAAAAGTATTCTCGTCGCTTTATAATATTAAAGTTGAACCCCTGTAGTCACATGACCTGTTGTAAATATGTTTTAGTATCTTTCTGGACATCTGAAAGTGTTAAATACTGGTATGTTTTTTTAAAAAATAAATAACGACTTTTCAACAATATCTAATGATGGACGATTTCAAAACACTGATTCATGAAGCTTCGCGAATCTTTTGTTTCGAATCAGTAGTTCGGAGCGCGTATCAAACTGACAAAGTCACGTGAACTCTTGAAATTTGAAATCACTTATGACGTAACGAAGCCTCGTTTACTGAAATCACGTGACCTTGGCGCTCCGAACCACTGATTCGACACAAAAGATTCGTAAAGCTTCATGAATCAGTGTTTTGAATCATCACTAGATATTGTTGAAAAGTCGTTATTTAGTTTAGTTTTGCTGCACTAAAAGTATTCTCGTCGTTTTATAACATTAATGTTGAACCACTGTAGTCACATGACCTGTTTTAAATATGTTTTAGTGTCTTTCTGGACATTGAAAGTGTCAATAGAGACTCACTGAACCATCGGATTTCATCAAAAATATCTTCATTTGTGTTCTGAAGTTGTAGAACTTCAAAATTTTAGAATTTTCATTTTTGGGTGAACTAACACTTTAAATAACCAAGTTGTCTTGCTGGTCAGGCTGGTTTGTTTGTTTGATATAGCCTTGCTTATTTATGTATTTAAAATAATTTACATTTTATTTACATTTTTTTATTTTATTTATCGTCTATGTTGTATATTTCTGTACTGTAGTTCGTTTATTTACATGAAAACAAATACTGTCTGGTTGACACCGTGTGCGCGAGCGCGCGCGTGTCTCTCTGTGTGTGTGTGTGTGTGTGTGTGTGTGTGTGCGTGTGTGACGCGCTCGCGCTCAGCCATGATATCTGCGCTGTGTCGAAAACATGGAGTCTAGAAGTCGTCATTCTACAGTGTTTTACACCTTTATTCTCACTCTTGCGTGCCGTTACGCGCGAGGAGCGGACACTTTTGGTGAGTAGTTTGCGTTATTGTTTGGTTCGTTACGCGTTTAACGCAGAGCGCGTGACTACAGTTGGTTTTAATGGCGATGAAAACAACAGGGGTGAACTTCAGCTGAGATCGCCACGAGTTTTAATGACATTGTTTATTGTGAGTTGCATGTCAAACTTCTCTTCACGTCAGTGTCTGTGAATCACAGTGTCACGAGCTTTGACTACTAACTAGAAAAAACTAGTAAGGCTCTAAATGAAAGCGGAAGCTCCACGTTTTTTTAGTAATGTCATTAATTAGTAGGCCTGATAGTTATTAATAACTGTATTAATATCTTAATGAGCTTTCTGTGACGTTGTGTCAGTTCTTGGTTACAGTGACAGAACTTTCTGGCGATTTTCCTGAGATTATTTTCATGCATGTGAAAGTCATTGAAATTAATTTAGTCTTAAAGTTATTGAAATGCCTATAGTGTTTTTTTATTATTATTAGTAGTAGTAATAATTCACCCATACAACGTTTGCACTATATTTCAGTCTTCTGAAAATATATATAACTGTAGACGTTCATGACATGATCAAAACATTGGTTCTTGCATTGCAAAAAGTCTTTTTTTTCCCCAATTCAAATATTTAAACCTTCTTAAAAATCAAGATGTATTTACTGGAGAAAATTATTTAGATATTAAGTCTTATTTTCTGAAAAGATTTAGATTTGAAGAAAACTTAACTTGTTTAAAAAAAAACTCCCCCCCCCCCCCCCCCCCCAGTAAAAACTCATTTAATTTGGATCCAATCTTCAGAAAAATACAACGTAATATCTTATGATAATTTGCATCTCAAGTAAAAAGTCTTTGATTTTAAGAATGTTTTGATATTTGTGCTGGAAAAACAAGACAAAAATGCTGAGGAAGAACACAATAAAGTCTTTTTACCAAATGTTATTGACTCATTGTCTGGTGCTATTTTTGATTTGAGAACTTTTTCTACATTTTTCAAATTTTTATTTCAAATGAAGTCCTGTGAACTACTGCTAAGACACTTTTGTGATCTTTTAATGAGTTTTTTTTTATTTAGTTTGACAGATGTCACTGAGTTCAAAAGGTCTTAAGTGCTCTATGAAAGAATAAAAAAATCTGTCCTCGCTGAAATCAAATGCTGCTTGACACGACACAATCACGGCCAGTGTAACCCATCAGGTTCTACTTGCACCACTCCGAGCAGGACTCAAACCGGCTTTTCCAGCAGTCGTTAGTGCACCTCTTGAGGCTAAAGGAGTGTTTTAATCGCACAGCTCTTACTAGCTGGCTTCCATTACACTCACCCCCTAAACCTCACTCTCAACTGGGTCACGGCACCAATGTAACTCCTTCATTTCTTCGCATTGCTGCTAACGGGATTCGAACTGCCATTGGAGGCTGGTGTGCTAACAAGGTTGCTTACGATCGTCAGTCACCAGTGCTCCTCTTGAGGTGAAGGGAGTGAGATTTACTTGCGCAGCTCTTACTAGCTAGCCTCCGTCACAATCACCCCACTAAACCTCACTCCTGTCCGGGTCACGGCACCAATGCAACCCCTCTGATTCTATTCGCATCATTCCTGAGCGGGATTTGAACCGGCTGCTCTGAAATGGATCCAGGTTCACTAACAAAGACCCTAAAGACTGCAGCCTCTAGTGTCAGTCACTAGCTAGCCTCCGTTACCCTCACCCCACTAAACCTCACTCCTATCCGGGTCACAGCACCAATGTAACCCCTCTGATTCTATTCACATCATTCCTGAGCGGGATTTGAACCGGCGTTTCTGAAATGGGATCCAGGTTCACTAACAAAGACCCTAAAGACTGCAGCCTCTAGTGTCAGTCACTAGCTGGCCTCCGTTACCCTCACCCCACTAAACCTCACTCCTATGCGGGTCACGGCACCAATGTAACCCCTCTGATTCTACTCGCATCATTCCTGAGAGGGATTCGAACCGGCGTTTCTGAAATGGGATCCAGGTTCACTAACAAAGACCCTAAAGACTGCAGCCTCTAGTGTCAGTCACTAGCTGGCCTCCGTTACCCTCACCCCACTAAACCTCACTCCTATGCGGGTCACAGCACCAATGTAACCCCTCTGATTCTATTCGCATCATTCCTGAGAGGGATTCGAACCGGCGTTTCTGAAATGGGATCCAGGTTCACTAACAAAGACCCTAAAGACTGCAGCCTCTAGTGTCAGTCACTAGCTAGCCTCCATTACCCTCACCCCACTAAACCTCACTCCTATCCGGGTCATGGCACCAATGTAACCCCTCTGATTCTACTCGCATTGTTCCTGAGCGGGATTCGAACCGGTGTTTCTGAAATGGGATCCAGGTTCACTAACAAAGACCCTAAAGACTGCAGCCTCTAGTGTCAGTCACTAGCTAGCCTCCATTACCCTCACCCCACTAAACCTCACTCCTATCCGGGTCATGGCACCAATGTAACCCCTCTGATTCTACTCGCATTGTTCCTGAGCGGGATTCGAACCGGTGTTTCTGAAATGGGATCCAGGTTCACTAACAAAGACCCTAAAGACTGCACCTCTAGTGTCAGTCACTAGCTAGCCTCCATTACCCTCACCTCACTAAACCTCACTCCCATCCGGGTCACAGCACCAATGTAACCCCTCCGGTTCTACACACACCGTTCCTGAGAGGGATTCAAACCGGCGTTTCTGAAATGGGAGCCAGGTTTGCTAACAAGGACCCTAAAGACTGCAGCCTCTAAGTGTCAGTCACTAGCTAGCCTCCGTTACACTCATCCCACTAAACCTGAGTCCCATCTGGGTCACTGCACCAATTTAACCCCTCCGGTTCAATTTGCACTGTTCCGAGTGGATTTCGAAACTGTGTTTCTGGTATGGGATGTGGGTGGAATAACAAGGACCCTAAAGACTGCAGCCTCTAAGTGCCAGTCACTAGCTAGCGTCCATTACCCTCATCCCACTAAACCTGAGTCGCACCTGGGTCACGGCACCAATGTAACCCCTCCGGTTCTATTTGCACTGTTCCGAGTGGATTTCGAAACTGTGTTTCTGGTATGGGATGTGGGTGGAATAACAAGGACCATAAGACTGCAGCCTCTAAGTGTCAGTCACTAGCTAGCCTCCATTACCCTCATCCTACTAAACCTGAGTCGCACCTGGGTCACGGCACCAATTTAACCCCTCCGGTTCTACACGCACCGTTCCTGAGAGGGATTCAAACCGGCGTTTCTGAAATGGGAGCCAGGCTCGCTAACAAAGACCCTAAAGACCACAGCCTCTAGTGTCAGTCCCATCCGGGTCACTGCACCAATTTAACCCCTCCGGTTCAATTTGCACTGTTCCGAGTGAATTTCGAATCTGTGTTTCTGGTATGGGATGTGGGTGGAATAACAAGGACCCTAAAGACTGCAGCCTCTAAGTGTCAGTCACTAGCTACCTCATCCCATTACCCTCATCCCACTAAACCTGAGTCGCACCTGGGTCACGGCACCAATTTAACCCCTCCGGTTCTATTTGCACTGTTCCGAGGGGATTTAAAATCTGTGTTTCTGGTATGGGATGTGGGTGGAATAACAAGGACCATAAGACTGCAGCCTCTAAGTGTCAGTCACTAGCTAGCCTCCGTTACCCTCATCCCACTAAACCGCACTCCCATCCGGGTCACGGCACCAATATAACCCCTCCGGTTCTACTCGCACCACTCAGAGCGAGATCCGAACCGGTGTTTCCAGCATGGGAGACGGGCGTACTAACACAACTCCCACAGCTCTTAACCTCCATTACACCAGTCCATGACACATTTGATGTTGCAGTTCAGGTTAAAACAAAATCTCATATTAGAATGGGAGTGATAGTTTTTATCACTTGTGTACAAACCTGGTTAGGACTTGTTGAAACTAAAAAGCATCCTGTCTGTACAGACTGCCCTGCAGATGGACGCACATGGTTGACTTTCGGCCACAACTGCTATCACTTCGTCCATGGAGAAGAGGATGTCGCCAAAAGCTACTCTATTCAAGATGCAAAAGAGATGTGCAGAGGATATGGTAATTGCTTTTTTGCATTTTGCAAAATATCTAAACTTGTGTACTGTTTTTATATACTGTATGGTACAGTTTAACCTTCCCATTTCAATTTTAGAGCTCTTGACAGTAAAAAGTGTTGAGGAGAATGACTTCATCGTTAAGTACAGCCCTTCGGTGTGGAAACACAAAATGAACGTTTGGCTCGGAATGTTCTATGACAGTGACGGTAAGTTTCATTTTCATCCATAAACATTCCGGTGTCTCAAAACCTAGTGACGTCGGTCTTTAAAGAATGGACTATATTTGCTTTCCTAATCCTGTTATCATCATCTACACACACAGTTAGAAGGTCTTTCAATCCACAAATCACCTACACGTACCATGAATTTTCTCTACAGTAGTAACACAAATTTTAACCATGGTATAGTGGCAGATATGTGGGATGTTTGTATTAAATTTGATTAAACTATTAATAATGCGATATAATTACAGTGTTATTAAGCTATAGCATATTTTGTGCATTTTTATTGTACTAAATGTCTTTTGGCTACTCTTTTTCATAACAAATACCATAGAAAGGATACAGGGCAATGGGCGTGAGGTGCAATTTGCGGTTTAATCTGTAGATAATGATCTAAATACTATGGAAGACCAAATTTTATCCTATAAAATACCCTTTTAAAAATGAGGTTGTTACAATTTTTACAGATATTCGAGATGTATTTTACAGATATATCACTATTTTTGTTCTTCACTATGTAATTATTATTTATTCCTCTGTAAATAATTTTTACTCTTTGATTCAGTGTGCGGGTTCTACTTTATTCCTGAGTTATACGTTCTAAAAATAATATTTTTTCACTTTTAAAAACACAAAAATGTATGCTTCAGCATGTTATTGGACATGGTCCAGCTTCTCTGCACTGGAATGCAGCTGAACTTCACTAATCTGTTCAATCCAGGGGCCTTGGAAGAGACTTGTTTACATGACTGTTGCCTAGTCAGTGCTTTTAGCTTAGACCTTTAAAGGAGAAGTTCTTTGAACAATCTTAACCAGTCTGTTACATGCCTGGTGTTGCTGACGGTTTGTATAACTTCTAACTGAGTGAAGCACGAGTTGCTCCTTTCTGTTTTAGAGGGTTCATTAAGCAAACATTTTGGCAGCGGTTTCATGTTGTTTCACACAAAATGAGATTTTGGGCTGAATGTTCAAGCTGTTCTTTTGTGTTTGTTCTCAGGTTTGACATGGAAATGGGGTTTAATGTGGCTTTTAATATGAGTTTGAATGGCATGATGACTTCTAGCCCTTTAAAGTGGCTCAGGTTATCGCCACTCCATGCATAATGTACGTGTAAACACACATTAACTTTTCGAGCCGTCTTCCTCTCGTGCACTTTTCACACGTGTCGTCACAACACAAGGAAATCCTGTTATTTTAGGGGCTAGTTGTCGGATTCAAAGAATGCATCATCCACACCCAGAGTCCAGATGCTTTCAAGTGAAAACTATAGAAACTTATTCCAGACGCCACATGTTTTTGCATCAGCCTATTTAGGCTTCATGATGAAAGACTTCACTTAGTTATTAAACAATGAGCCAGAGGACAATGTGAACTTTGATCATCTGTTCATGGCTCAGTAAGAATGACCCAGGGATTGAGCTAGTGCTGCGTTGTGTTTCTTTCATCAGGTGTTCGCATGTATTTTTAACCTGAACATCTGGCTTTATGTCAAGACAGTGTCATCTAGAGGAGGTTTTGTTGAAAGCGAAAGAATGAATTGCATGAATTATAATTTCTGTCTACTATCGACAATTAAAAACACATAAAAATTGATTTTTAAATGAAATTTTGGGACGACCTAATCATTCATAACGCATTACAGTGCAAATATGAACAGCTGCTTGCATCACTACCACTCCAAATCCAACTTTATTTCTTTTAATTTATCACTAACTTCATTATTGTGCTGGCTTAAGTGATCAAGTCGAGTCCCGACAGCAAGCTTATGTGTTTGCATTCGTTATACTAGAGGATTATGTGAGCTTGTGAAATATATTTTACAGTGAAAGCTATACTGAACTGATGCTTATTGTTAAGCCATAGTTTATTTTCATTAAGAATATTAATATGAAATGTCTCTGTCTCTTGCAGAAGACACCTTTAAGTGGCATGATGATAAGAGCGTGTTGCGCTATAATAACTGGGAGGACGGTGGCGATGATGACACCGATCTGCCTCTCATCGACACGTGTGTCGTTCTTCACTCCAACACAGGGAAGTGGGAAAACATCAGCTGCTCGGACGAGCCCGAGAACGGAGTAGTGTGTCAGACGAGTAAGTTCACAATTCCAGGATAAATAGAGGAAACGCTTTTTGGAATTTTTAGTTTTGTGTTTTTTCATTTTAACTTTAAAGTTATAGTAATGTTGTTGTTTTTTTTTGTCTTTTTTTTTTATTTCAGTTTTAGTTATTTTGGTACATCCAGTTAAAGGGATAGTTTACCCAAAAATGAAACTTTCCCCATGATTTCTCACCCTTAAGCCATCCTCAGGTGTATATGAATACCTTCTTTCAGACAAACACAATCTGAGATATATTTAAAAATACCCTTCATCCTCCAAGGTTTATAATGGTTGTGAATGGAGAGCCGCATTTTGCAGAGAAAAATTAAAAAAAAAAAAAATCTGTACGACTTCTGTGGGTTAATAAAGGTCTACTGAAACGAAACGATGCGTTTTTGTAAGAAAAATGTCCATATTTAAAACTTTATAAATACTTTTATATAAATATTTTATAATTTATAAAAATGTTATTTATATTTTATATAGACTTTATAAAGTTTGAAATAAAATTTCAAAGCAGCTTCACAGTAATAACAGGAAAATGATTCAATGATCAAACAGAATTCAATTGAGCTGTAAAGCAGCTCTAAAAAAAGTGTTGAGATTTGTATTTTGGTGGTAATTTTGAGTAATTTGGTTTCAGGTGTGATGAATGATGTAATATAATTTTGTTAAAATAAACAGAAAATAACATGAAGTGGTAAAATTGTGGAGAGAACATACAACATTCATGCATGTTTATGTTTTCCAAAGTTATGGCAGGTAAAATTTAGGTGTTTCATCTATTTTTAACGATCAATGTCCATAAAAAATGTTTAGTGTAATTTGACCCTCAGTCTTTCTGGGATGTTTTTCAGAGGCAGTCTGGATACCTCCACCCAGTAAGTATCATCTTATTTTTGTAATTTGCTTTTCTTGTGAATACAATCTTGCTATTATTCTGGTACACTTCCTTGTTTTTTTTTTTCCAATCTTTTTTTTTCCCCTAAGAGACAACATGTCCAAATTATGGAAGTTTGTTTCCGCTACTAAATAAAAGATATAATTACGACTATTTATCTCACAATTCTGACTTTATATCATGTAATTGTGAGTTATAAAATCAAAATTGTGAGTTGTAAAGTCAGAATTGAGAGATATAAAGTCAGAATTGTGGGATATAAAGTCAGAATTGTGGGATATAAAGTCAGAATTGTGAGATATAAAGTCAGAATTGTGGGATATAAAGTCAGAATTGTGGGATATAAAGTCAGAATTGTGAGATATAAAGTCAGAATTGTGAGATATAAAGTCAGAATTGAGAGATATAAAGTCAGAATTGTGAGATATAAAGTCAGAATTGAGAGATATAAAGTCAGAATTGTGAGATATAAAGTCAGAATTGAGAGATATAAAGTCAGAATTGTGGGATATAAAGTCAGAATTGTGAGATATAAAGTCAGAATTGTGAGATATAAAGTCAGAATTGTGAGATATAAAGTCAGAATTGAGAGATATAAAGTCAGAATTGTGAGATATAAAGTCAGAATTGAGAGATATAATGTCAGAATTGAGATATAAAGTCAGAATTGTGAGATATAAAGTCAGAATTGTGAGATATAAAGTCAGAATTGTGAGATATAAAGTCAGAATTGTGAGATATAATGTCAGAATTGTGAGATAATGTCAGAATTGAGATATAAAGTCAGAATTGTGAGATATAAAGTCAGAATTGTGAGATATAAAGTCAGAATTGTGAGATAATGTCAGAATTGAGATATAAAGTCAGAATTGTGAGATAATGTCAGAATTGAGATATAAAGTCAGAATTGTGAGATATAAAGTCAGAATTGTGAGATATAAAGTCAGAATTGTGAGATATAAAGTCAGAATTGTGAGATATTAAGTCAGAATTGTGAGATAATGTCAGAATTGAGATATAAAGTCAGAATTGTGAGATATAATGTCAGAATTGTGAGATAATGTCAGAATTGTGAGATAATGTCAGAATTGAGATATAAAGTCAGAATTGTGAGATATAAAGTCAGAATTGTGAGATATAAAGTCAGAATTGTGAGATATAATGTCAGAATTGTGAGATAATGTCAGAATTGTGAGATATAAAGTCAGAATTGTGAGATATAAAGTCAGAATTGTGAGATATAAAGTCAGAATTGAGATATAAAGTCAGAATTGTGAGATATAAAGTCAGAATTGTGAGATATAAAGTCAGAATTGAGATATAAAGTCAGAATTGTGAGATATAAAGTCAGAATTGTGAGATATAAAGTCAGAATTGAGATATAAAGTCAGAATTGTGAGATATAATGTCAGAATTGTGAGATAATGTCAGAATTGAGATATAAAGTCAGAATTGAGATATAAAGTCAGAATTGAGATATAAAGTCAGAATTGAGATATAATGTCAGAATTGTGAGATAATGTCAGAATTGAGATATAAAGTCAGAATTGAGAGATATAAAGTCAGAATTGTGAGATATAAAGTCAGAATTGAGATATAAAGTCAGAATTGTGAGATATAATGTCAGAATTGTGAGATAATGTCAGAATTGAGATATAAAGTCAGAATTGAGAGATATAAAGTCAGAATTGTGAGATATAAAGTCAGAATTGAGATATAAAGTCAGAATTGAGAGATATAAAGTCAGAATTGAGATATAAAGTCAGAATTGAGATATAAAGTCAGAATTGAGAGATATAAAGTCAGAATTGTGAGATATAAAGTCAGAATTGAGATATAAAGTCAGAATTGTGAGATAATGTCAGAATTGAGATATAAAGTCAGAATTGAGATATAAAGTCAGAATTGTGAGATAATGTCAGAATTGAGATATAAAGTCAGAATTGTGAGATATAAAGTCAGAATTGTGAGATATAAAGTCAGAATTGAGATATAAAGTCAGAATTGAGAGATATAAAGTCAGAATTGAGAGATATAAAGTCAGAATTGTGAGATATAAAGTCAGAATTGTGGGATATAAAGTCAGAATTGTGAGATATAAAGTCAGAATTGTGAGATATAAAGTCAGAATTGTGAGATATAAAGTCAGAATTGAGAGATATAAAGTCAGAATTGTGGGATATAAAGTCAGAATTGTGAGATATAAAGTCAGAATTGTGAGATATAAAGTCAGAATTGTGAGATATAAAGTCAGAATTGTGAGATATAAAGTCAGAATTGAGAGATATAAAGTCAGAATTGTGAGATATAAAGTCAGAATTGAGAGATATAAAGTCAGAATTGAGAGATATAAAGTCATAATTGTGAGATATAAAGTCAGAATTGTGAGATAATGTCAGAATTGTGAGATATAAAGTCAGAATTGTGAGATATAAAGTCAGAATTGTGAGATAATGTCAGAATTGTGAGATATAAAGTCAGAATTGAGATATAAAGTCAGAATTGTGAGATAATGTCAGAATTGTGAGATAATGTCAGAATTGTGAGATAATGTCAGAATTGAGATATAAAGTCAGAATTGTGAGATATAAAGTCAGAATTGTGAGATAATGTCAGAATTGAGATATAAAGTCAGAATTGAGAGATATAAAGTCAGAATTGTGAGATATAAAGTCAGAATTGTGGGATATAAAGTCAGAATTGTGAGATATAAAGTCAGAATTGTGAGATATAAAGTCAGAATTGAGAGATATAAAGTCAGAATTGTGGGATATAAAGTCAGAATTGTGAGATATAAAGTCAGAATTGTGAGATATAAAGTCAGAATTGTGAGATATAAAGTCAGAATTGTGAGATATAAAGTCAGAATTGTGAGATAATGTCAGAATTGAGATATAAAGTCAGAATTGAGAGATATAAAGTCAGAATTGTGAGATATAAAGTCAGAATTGTGAGATATAAAGTCAGAATTGTGAGATATAAAGTCAGAATTGAGATATAAAGTCAGAATTGTGAGATATAAAGTCAGAATTGAGATATAAAGTCAGAATTGTGAGATATAATGTCAGAATTGTGAGATAATGTCAGAATTGAGATATAAAGTCAGAATTGTGAGATATAAAGTCAGAATTGAGATATAAAGTCAGAATTGAGAGATATAAAGTCAGAATTGTGAGATATAATGTCAGAATTGTGAGATAATGTCAGAATTGAGATATAAAGTCAGAATTGAGAGATATAAAGTCAGAATTGTGAGATATAAAGTCAGAATTGAGATATAAAGTCAGAATTGAGATATAAAGTCAGAATTGTGAGATATAAAGTCAGAATTGTGAGATATAAAGTCAGAATTGTGAGATATAAAGTCAGAATTGTGAGATATAAAGTCAGAATTGAGAGATATAAAGTCAGAATTGTGAGATATAAAGTCAGAATTGAGAGATATAAAGTCAGAATTGAGAGATATAAAGTCAGAATTGTGAGATAATGTCAGAATTGTGAGATATAAAGTCAGAATTGTGAGATAAAAAGTCAGAATTGTGAGATAATGTCAGAATTGTGAGATATAAAGTCAGAATTGAGATATAAAGTCAGAATTGTGAGATAATGTCAGAATTGTGAGATAATGTCAGAATTGAGATATAAAGTCAGAATTGTGAGATATAAAGTCAGAATTGTGAGATAATGTCAGAATTGAGATATAAAGTCAGAATTGAGAGATATAAAGTCAGAATTGTGAGATATAAAGTCAGAATTGTGGGATATAAAGTCAGAATTGTGAGATATAAAGTCAGAATTGTGAGATATAAAGTCAGAATTGTGAGATATAAAGTCAGAATTGAGAGATATAAAGTCAGAATTGTGGGATATAAAGTCAGAATTGTGAGATATAAAGTCAGAATTGTGAGATATAAAGTCAGAATTGTGAGATATAAAGTCAGAATTGAGAGATATAAAGTCAGAATTGTGAGATATAAAGTCAGAATTGAGAGATATAATGTCAGAATTGAGATATAAAGTCAGAATTGTGAGATATAAAGTCAGAATTGTGAGATATAAAGTCAGAATTGTGAGATATAAAGTCAGAATTGTGAGATATAAAGTCAGAATTGTGAGATATAAAGTCAGAATTGTGAGATATAAAGTCAGAATTGTGAGATATAAAGTCAGAATTGAGATATAAAGTCAGAATTGTGAGATATAAAGTCAGAATTGAGATATAATGTCAGAATTGTGAGATAATGTCAGAATTGTGAGATAATGTCAGAATTGTGAGATATAAAGTCAGAATTGAGATATAAAGTCAGAATTGAGAGATATAAAGTCAGAATTGTGAGATATAATGTCAGAATTGTGAGATAATGTCAGAATTGAGATATAAAGTCAGAATTGAGAGATATAAAGTCAGAATTGTGAGATATAAAGTCAGAATTGAGATATAAAGTCAGAATTGTGAGATATAATGTCAGAATTGTGAGATAATGTCAGAATTGAGAGATATAAAGTCAGAATTGTGAGATATAAAGTCAGAATTGAGATATAAAGTCAGAATTGAGAGATATAAAGTCAGAATTGAGATATAAAGTCAGAATTGAGATATAAAGTCAGAATTGAGAGATATAAAGTCAGAATTGAGATATAAAGTCAGAATTGTGAGATATAAAGTCAGAATTGTGAGATATAAAGTCAGAATTGAGATATAAAGTCAGAATTGTGAGATATAAAGTCAGAATTGAGATATAATGTCAGAATTGTGAGATAATGTCAGAATTGTGAGATATAAAGTCAGAATTGAGATATAAAGTCAGAATTGAGAGATATAAAGTCAGAATTGTGAGATATAATGTCAGAATTGTGAGATAATGTCAGAATTGAGAGATATAAAGTCAGAATTGAGAGATATAAAGTCAGAATTGTGAGATATAAAGTCAGAATTGAGATATAAAGTCAGAATTGTGAGATATAATGTCAGAATTGTGAGATAATGTCAGAATTGAGAGATATAAAGTCAGAATTGTGAGATATAAAGTCAGAATTGAGATATAAAGTCAGAATTGAGAGATATAAAGTCAGAATTGAGATATAAAGTCAGAATTGAGATATAAAGTCAGAATTGAGAGATATAAAGTCAGAATTGAGATATAAAGTCAGAATTGTGAGATAATGTCAGAATTGTGAGATAATGTCAGAATTGTGAGATAATGTCAGAATTGAGATATAAAGTCAGAATTGTGAGATATAAAGTCAGAATTGTGAGATAATGTCAGAATTGAGATATAAAGTCAGAATTGAGAGATATAAAGTCAGAATTGTGAGATATAAAGTCAGAATTGTGGGATATAAAGTCAGAATTGTGAGATATAAAGTCAGAATTGTGAGATATAAAGTCAGAATTGAGAGATATAAAGTCAGAATTGTGGGACATAAAGTCAGAATTGTGAGATATAAAGTCAGAATTGTGAGATATAAAGTCAGAATTGTGAGATATAAAGTCAGAATTGTGAGATATAAAGTCAGAATTGTGAGATAATGTCAGAATTGAGATATAAAGTCAGAATTGAGAGATATAAAGTCAGAATTGTGAGATATAAAGTCAGAATTGTGAGATATAAAGTCAGAATTGTGAGATATAAAGTCAGAATTGAGATATAAAGTCAGAATTGTGAGATATAAAGTCAGAATTGAGATATAAAGTCAGAATTGTGAGATATAATGTCAGAATTGTGAGATAATGTCAGAATTGAGATATAAAGTCAGAATTGTGAGATATAAAGTCAGAATTGAGATATAAAGTCAGAATTGAGAGATATAAAGTCAGAATTGTGAGATATAATGTCAGAATTGTGAGATAATGTCAGAATTGAGATATAAAGTCAGAATTGAGAGATATAAAGTCAGAATTGTGAGATATAAAGTCAGAATTGAGATATAAAGTCAGAATTGAGATATAAAGTCAGAATTGTGAGATATAAAGTCAGAATTGTGAGATATAAAGTCAGAATTGTGAGATATAAAGTCAGAATTGTGAGATATAAAGTCAGAATTGAGAGATATAAAGTCAGAATTGTGAGATATAAAGTCAGAATTGAGAGATATAAAGTCAGAATTGAGAGATATAAAGTCAGAATTGTGAGATAATGTCAGAATTGTGAGATATAAAGTCAGAATTGTGAGATAAAAAGTCAGAATTGTGAGATAATGTCAGAATTGTGAGATATAAAGTCAGAATTGAGATATAAAGTCAGAATTGTGAGATAATGTCAGAATTGTGAGATAATGTCAGAATTGAGATATAAAGTCAGAATTGTGAGATATAAAGTCAGAATTGTGAGATAATGTCAGAATTGAGATATAAAGTCAGAATTGAGAGATATAAAGTCAGAATTGTGAGATATAAAGTCAGAATTGTGGGATATAAAGTCAGAATTGTGAGATATAAAGTCAGAATTGTGAGATATAAAGTCAGAATTGTGAGATATAAAGTCAGAATTGAGAGATATAAAGTCAGAATTGTGGGATATAAAGTCAGAATTGTGAGATATAAAGTCAGAATTGTGAGATATAAAGTCAGAATTGTGAGATATAAAGTCAGAATTGAGAGATATAAAGTCAGAATTGTGAGATATAAAGTCAGAATTGAGAGATATAATGTCAGAATTGAGATATAAAGTCAGAATTGTGAGATATAAAGTCAGAATTGTGAGATATAAAGTCAGAATTGTGAGATATAAAGTCAGAATTGTGAGATATAAAGTCAGAATTGTGAGATATAAAGTCAGAATTGTGAGATATAAAGTCAGAATTGTGAGATATAAAGTCAGAATTGAGATATAAAGTCAGAATTGTGAGATATAAAGTCAGAATTGAGATATAATGTCAGAATTGTGAGATAATGTCAGAATTGTGAGATAATGTCAGAATTGTGAGATATAAAGTCAGAATTGAGATATAAAGTCAGAATTGAGAGATATAAAGTCAGAATTGTGAGATATAATGTCAGAATTGTGAGATAATGTCAGAATTGAGATATAAAGTCAGAATTGAGAGATATAAAGTCAGAATTGTGAGATATAAAGTCAGAATTGAGATATAAAGTCAGAATTGTGAGATATAATGTCAGAATTGTGAGATAATGTCAGAATTGAGAGATATAAAGTCAGAATTGTGAGATATAAAGTCAGAATTGAGATATAAAGTCAGAATTGAGAGATATAAAATCAGAATTGAGATATAAAGTCAGAATTGAGATATAAAGTCAGAATTGAGAGATATAAAGTCAGAATTGAGATATAAAGTCAGAATTGTGAGATATAAAGTCAGAATTGTGAGATATAAAGTCAGAATTGAGATATAAAGTCAGAATTGTGAGATATAAAGTCAGAATTGAGATATAATGTCAGAATTGTGAGATAATGTCAGAATTGTGAGATATAAAGTCAGAATTGAGATATAAAGTCAGAATTGAGAGATATAAAGTCAGAATTGTGAGATATAATGTCAGAATTGTGAGATAATGTCAGAATTGAGAGATATAAAGTCAGAATTGAGAGATATAAAGTCAGAATTGTGAGATATAAAGTCAGAATTGAGATATAAAGTCAGAATTGTGAGATATAATGTCAGAATTGTGAGATAATGTCAGAATTGAGAGATATAAAGTCAGAATTGTGAGATATAAAGTCAGAATTGAGATATAAAGTCAGAATTGAGAGATATAAAGTCAGAATTGAGATATAAAGTCAGAATTGAGATATAAAGTCAGAATTGAGAGATATAAAGTCAGAATTGAGATATAAAGTCAGAATTGCCTTTTTTATTTAGTGACAGAAACAAGCTACTATACCAAATGTGTTAGTTCCTGATTCCTTTTTTTTTTCTTTATTTGTTTGGAGCCGTCATGACTCATCATTATACTTCTTCGTTCCCCTCCTCCAGAGAACAGTCCTCTTCTCTCAGCTCTGGTCATCATCAGTGTGGTGCTGATACTGGCCGTTTCCGCAGTGGTTTGGTTCCTTCACCAAAGAAACAACCCGGGTTCATCCATCCTCAACCTGATTGAGTACCACCCGCCCTTCAGATCCCCGTCCACCGATCAGACCGGCTTAGTAGAAGCTGAAGAAATTGAGGAGATGCCCTAGAGCTCAATGCTGTGGTGATGATGATGATGATGATGATGATGTTAGAATAAGCAGCAGAAGCTCATGGAGATCGTGAACTCTTCCCTCTTCACTGGTTCCTCAGCTACGGTCCACACAGAGCAAAACACACGTCAAATGATCTCTTCCTCGTGGGTGGGGAAATATGAATGCCATGTGTGAAATAAACATGAAAGAGTTGCTGGGGTTTCATTCCGAAGGAGAATTAAGCACATCTTTCTTCCTCCCTGAAGATTCAAAATGGTTATTGACTCTTTTTGCATGACTAATATTTCCTCTGAGCTTCATTGTATCAATTTGGAGAGATTAGTTTCTTTACTATCAAGCTCTGAAAAGGGCTAAAAATGCCATATATTTTTGTGCACTGTAATCCAGGTCAGTATGTAGATCATTTGTGAGAAACGGACTGAATTTTAAGTTGTAATTCAGTGAAATCTTGCCTTGCTGCAGCTCTCAAATCAAACAGAGATCGTGTGTTAATGTTTCGAGTGCCAAATTCGCCTCTGTTTCAGCTGTGAGATTTACAGAATGGGAAGTCTTGTCAGATTTCTAGTGTTTATTTTCTTCCATTCTCTGTTGAAAAGGTCACAAATACATGTTTGTCATTGTGTAAGCTTATAGATATGGATACTTCCTGATTGCCAATCACAATATTTTATAAATGTTGTTTTTATGATTTGGATTTGCCACTAACAGTTGTCTGTATCTGTATTGTTATGAATGAATCACATTTTGATTAAGGCTGTATTTGTTCATACATGAACGACAAGCCATTTATCAAAGCGAAACTAATCAACTGTTGGTCTTTCGAAGCAAATAAAGATTTGTCAAACGTTTTAGTTTGTTTTCAGTTTTTACTGTCTGATCTAAAACCTAGAATACAACCAGACCAAGACAAACTCATCCCAAACATACACTCACGAGCTTCGATTTAATGTAAGGAATTTCAACTTCAACCACACTAAAAAAGTGCTGGATTGAAAACTATGCAAGTTGGGTTGAAAGTGGACAAACCCAGCCGTTGGGTTAAATGTTTGCCCGATCTGCTGGGTAGTTGCAACTGTTGTTTAAAAAAAATCCTGTATTAGTTGTTTAAAATGAACTCAAAATATGATGGAAATCAGCATTTATTAATGGGTTTAATGAATAATAAACATTTATTAAATTTCTTATTACACTCTATAAAATGCTGGGTTGTTTCAATCCAAATTTGGGTCAAATATGGACAAACCCAACCTTTGGGTTAAATATTTAAATAATGCCCCTTTCACAAGATGTGTCTGAAGTTTCAGCTCAAAAAATTTTGCTTCTATTTGGGTGTGAGCAAAAAAATGGCATTAAATGCAAATGAGCTGCTGCTCCCCACCCCCTTTCTAGAAGAGGGCGTAGCTTTAACAGCTCAACAACAACAACAAAGCTGGAGAATCTCACGCAGACGGTGTTCATTGTTCAAACTGATGGAGAGACTCAGGAAGAAGTTCCAACTTTTAGACGTTTCTGAACAGTTAGTGGATAAATTGATGGAGTTGCTGTGGAGTTGATCAACTCGTCACTAGCATGTGTCGTCACGTTCATCTTTTTTCCTCGAATCGACCCTCGTTTGTGAAGCAGTCCGGCGTAAAATGACGTATTCAACAACACTCGACTACAACAACTCTAAAGCAGCCCAACATGACCCCGCCCCCTTTATTGTGTGCTCTCGGGGGCGGGGTTTATGTAAATTTTAGGGTTAGTGACATCACCGACCCAGGAAGAAGCTCGTTGTAGTCCTTAAAGAGCGATTTCTGTAAAAGCATATTGAGTGTCGTAACTTTACACACACTAACTAAAATAAAAAAAAGTGTTGGGTTTGTTTGACCCAAATTTGGGTTGAAACAACCCAGCATTTTTTTTTTTTTTTTTTGCAATGTAATAAATGCTCACCTTTTGTTTATTATTATTGCTGCCTCTAATAATTATGTCTCATGTCAAGCCAGACATATAGTAATTTTAAATAATAGTTGAGTTTTAAATAGAGCTGCCCAGCACGATGTGCAAACATTTAACCCATCTTGGGTTGTTTTTAACCCAGCATTTCTTAGAGGGCAGAATTAGCAGGCAGTTTCTGAATAAAGAAGCTCCCACACTTTCAAATAAACAGACGTTTGTGTGTCCAGATGAGCTGCAGATGAATTTGTGTGCTGGATGTGTAACGAGAGAGAGATCAGGATGAAGTGGAACAGCTAATTGAGGGCAGATGAATTAGCCTCTGGGGTTTTTATAGATCACTGTCATTATTCTACCCTGAAAGTGCCAGTTTCTCTCGCATCTCCAGCTGCTTCGTCTGCACATGTTTTGGTCACGACTGCGTAAGGATTTCTTGTATTGCACGTCAAATTTGTTCTTAAACCGGTGCAGAACTCCAGTAGCTTTTTTCCAGTAACTTTCCATCCTGCCGGTCATCATCGTCCTAGAAGTGATTTTGTTTTGGCGGGAAATCACCACTTGATGAATTCTGAGTGTTTTTCCGTTTAGTTGTTTTGAACAGATTACAGAAAAAGCAAAAAGAAATTGTTTTAGAAGAACACAATAACCCCTTCTCAAAACTAAAAGTTAAGAACACTCAAAACAATAACTTGTTGGTGTAACTTAATTCAATTACACCTGTTTCCACGCATTTGAAACTGATTAATTTGAACTTAAACTATGTTAATTGTACTGATGAGTAAAACTCATCCTAATTCAATGAATCGCACCGATTTCATTTGACGTATTCTGTGAATGTTTCCTGAACATGATTCACTCACAGCCAGTAATGTTGCTATTCAGACTCAGATTTGCGTAAGTTCTCTGTGCTTATAATGAAATGGTCAGTGCAATACTGGTTTGCATACTAGGTATGAAGTTTGTTGCAATCAAACAATGATTAAGTAAATAATTTCTCATCGCTGTCATTAGCAGAATTATAGCTTACTAAATGCAACATAGTTTAAATTTATGGAGCCACTCTCAGTCTAACCACAAGCTCAACACTTCACGACAATGGTAACCCCAAAACTATTAACATAACAGAAACTTTTAAATATCAACATAATAGAGCAGTAAACATTAAAAAGTATCTCCATTTTAACATTTACTCTCCCAGTTCAGCTGCTTTGCAAAGCATAATGGGAAGTGAAAGTCCTGTTTGATTGAGTCCTGGTCGGGTTTACTTGATTGAAACATGTTATTTTAACATGAAATCATCAACTTAAGTCCAAAATGAATAAATTTCAAGTCAATTTAACATGAAGCAATCACGTTTGAACCAGAAACCTAATACAATTGTGTTGAATCAAAATCATTTTTTTGAGTGAAGGAAAAACATCTGATATATTGTTATTTTAATTTTTTAATTATTAAAACTCTAAATCCTCCTTTTTATCGACATGTCCCAAGTGAAAATCCTCATAAGAGTGAAGAAATATCAGCATCGGGAACTAATTTGCAGCTATAAATACGCATTTATTAAGATTCATACAAACTACAATCATTTTGGTTCACTGTCCTCGTCTGACATTGAAGAGGGTCACTGATGACCACTAGAGGACGCTGTTACTCGTCAAATGATCTCGATTTTGTGCAAAAAATATTGTAGAGCTTGACACACAACCTTTCAAGACAAAAAAGATATGAGAGGGTTACATTTCCTCCTTCTTTAACATATTAAATGCAGTCCTGACTATGCACGACTGTGTGATTTTCATTGAAGACACAATGAGTTTCTTCCAGTTCATTTCTCTTGTTTCAGTGCATTTCATAATATAAATGTAGTTATTATCTTATCTAAACTTATGTGTCCAGTCCGGGTCAGGATATTGAAGTGTCACTGTGTCTCGATCAGTTCTCAGCACAGGAAAAGAGAGTTCAGAAGGAGCGAACGATACGCCTGTTTGCACAGATTCCCACAGATAAAACACCCTGTTCTTGGCAGGAACTGAAAGCACTCACCTCGCACATATTTGTAGGGTTTTAATTTCACGTTGGGTGAATTAGTAATGACTTGCAGTCACGTCAACAACACCGAACCTCAGCGAGATGCGAGATTGAGCGAGGAACTAAAACACTCAGAGAGACACAAAGTCTGAGTTTTATTGCTCTTGTCGAGAATAAACAAAACATTAATGACTATCACGAGGCTTCGCAAATCTCACTCCAATCTTTAGGACGGACTCTGGTCGCTGTCGTTTTGTGAGTCATGAAATCAGATCCATTTGTTCAGACAAGCAGAACTCGAGGATCAGACAACGTGGCTGTCTGATGAAGCTTTTTGTAAGAAAGTTGTGCAGTTCTGCACGTTTAAAAGCAACACAAAGTTGACCGGTGTGCTTCACACCGTCAGGCATCAAAATATCAATACACACAACAGCATCAAACACCGTACGGTGAAGAACACATGCTGTATGCCAACAGATTTCACAGATTGTTTCTCAAGGAGAAGGTGTGTCCTGCTGTTTTATTATGAGTCCATTGTGGACTGATGAAAAAGGCTAAATATATTACAGTGCCTTTGTGCTGATGAGAAATACCGGTCTTATCTTTTGTGTGGTTTAGTCATTGTGAATCATTTTGCAAGTAACTGTCAGGGCAAAGTCCAACTGGAGACACACACACACACACACACAGAGAGAGAGAGAGAGAGAGAGACAAAGAGCAAAGAGAGAGAGAGAGAGAGAGAGAGAGAGCTTCCTGCATTTGTCTTCTATCTTGTGAAACCGTTTTGAACATTATAGAAAACACTAGACCTGGTGTTTGCATGTGTGAAACTCAATATCATTCTGGGTGGTTGTCAGGGTGTTGCTATGTGGTTGCCAAGGTGATCTGAGTGGTTGTTAGTGTGTTGCTAGGGTGTTCTAGGTGGTTAGATTGTGGTTGCTAAGCTGTTCTAAGAGTCTGGTGGTTGCCAGGACGATGCCATATGGTTTCCAAGTAGGGTGTTCTGAGTGGTTGTTAATGTGTTGCTTGGATATTCTAGGTGGTTTCCAGGGTGTTGCTATGTGTGGTTGTTGTTGTGTTGCTTGGGTGTTTTGGGTGGTTTCTGAAGTGTTGGTGTCTTGCTTTGTGGTTAATAGGGTTTTCTGGGGTTGTCAGGGTGTTGTTATATGGTTTCCAGTGTGTTCTTTGTGGTTGTTAGTGTGTAACTATGTGATTGCCAGGCCTTTGTTATGTGATTGCTAAGGTGTCCAGAGCCATTGTGTGTTGCTATGTGGTTGCCAGGGTGTTTTGGGTGGTTGCCAAGACGTTGCAACTGTATGCGGTTTCTAAGGTGTTCTTTGTTTGTTAGGGTGTTGCTATTGTATGTGGTTTCTAAGGTGTTCTGAATGGTTGTCAGTGTGTTGCTGTGTAGTCGCTAGGTGTGAAGGTGTTGCGAGTGGTCACTGGTGTGTTTCTGTGCAGTTGCTAGGGTGTCTGGGTGGTTGCCAGGGTGCAATGTGTTTGCTAAAGTGTTCTGATCGGTTGTCAGTGTGTTGCAGTGTAGTCGCTAGGTGCGACTAGGTGTTGCGAGTGGTCACTGGTGTGTTTCTGTGCAGTTGCTAGGGTGTTCTGGGTGGTTGCCAGGGTGTTGCTATTGTATGTGGTTTCTAAGGTGTCCTTTCTGGTTGCTAGTGTGTCACTAGTGGTTGCCAGGGTGTTGTCATATGATTGCTAGGGTGTTCTGAATGGTTGTCAGTGTGTTGCTGTGTAGTCGCTAGGTGCGACTAGGTGTTGCGAGTAGTCACTGGTGTGTTTCTGTGCAGTTGCTAGGGTGTTCTGGGTGGTTGCCAAGGTGTTGCTATTGTATGTGGTTTCTAAGGTGTCCTTTATGGTTGCTAGTGTGTCACTAGTTGTTGCCAGGGTGCAATGTGTTTGCTAAAGTGTTCTGATTGGTTGTTAGTGCATTGCTGTGTAGTCGCTAGGTGCGACTAGGTGTTGCGAGTGGTCACTGGTGTGTTTCTGTGCAGTTGCTAGGGTGTTCTGGGTGGTTGCCAAGGTGTTGCTATTGTATGTGGTTTCTAAGGTGTCCTTTATGGTTGCTAGTGTGTCACTAGTTGTTGCCAGGGTGCAATGTGTTTGCTAAAGTGTTCTGATTGGTTGTTAGTGCATTGCTGTGTAGTCGCTAGGTGCGACTAGGTGTTGCGAGTGGTCACTGGTGTGTTTCTGTGCAGTTGCTAGGGTGTTCTGGGTGGTTGCCAAGGTGTTGCTATTGTATGTGGTTTCTAAGGTGTCCTTTATGGTTGCTAGTGTGTCACTAGTTGTTGCCAGGGTGCAATGTGTTTGCTAAAGTGTTCTGATTGGTTGTTAGTGCATTGCTGTGTAGTCGCTAGGTGCGACTAGGTGTTGCGAGTGGTCACTGGTGTGTTTCTGTGCAGTTGCTAGGGTGTTCTGGGTGGTTGCCAAGGTGTTGCTATTGTATGTGGTTTCTAAGGTGTCCTTTATGGTTGCTAGTGTGTCACTAGTTGTTGCCAGGGTGCAATGTGTTTGCTAAAGTGTTCTGATTGGTTGTTAGTGCATTGCTGTGTAGTCGCTAGGTGCGACTAGGTGTTGCGAGTAGTCACTGGTGTGTTTCTGTGCAGTTGCTAGGGTGTTCTGGGTGGTTGCCAAGGTGTTGCTATTGTGTGTGGTTTCTAAGGTGTCCTTTATGGTTGCTAGTGTGTCACTAGGTGTTGCCAGGGTGTTGTCATATGATTGCTAGGGTGTTCTGAATGGTTGTCAGCGTGTTGCTGTGTAGTCGCTAGGTGTGAAGGTGTTGCGAGTGGTCACTGGTGTGTTTCTGTGCAGTTGCTAGGGTGTTCTGGGTGGTTGCCAAGGTGTTGCTATTGTATGTGGTTTCTAAGGTGTTCTTTATGGTTGCTAGTGTGTCACTAGTTGTTGCCAGGGTGTTGTCGTGTGATTGCTAAGGTGTTCTGAATGGTTGTCAGTGTGTTGCTGTGTAGTCGCTAGGTGTGAAGGTGTTGCGAGTGGTCACTGGTGTGTTTCTGTGCAGTTGCTAGGGTATTCTGGGTTTGAAGGGCAGAAATGCTGTCAGAATCTAGGCAGCTGAGGATGGTTTTGGTAATTTGTACTGGTTTCTCACACTTTCCCAGGGTTCAGCTTGCTGTCTGAACCTCTTAGGACTTGACAAAAGCCAGGTCAACAAAGCCTAATTTATTAGAGGGGAACACAATAGTTGCTCTCAGTGAGAGGGGAGGTTCCTGAACTGTGTGTGAGAGAGAAAGAGACGCGGCCTAATAATAATAATAATGAAACAATAGACAAACCCAAGTGTTTCCCTTGAGTGACTCGTCCATTTCGTTTTTTTCTTCTTTTTTCAGATTGAAACTGTGCAGCAGTATTCTTATATTCTTACAGGGGAAACTGTCACATCACCCCAAGATCAAAATAAAGAAATTAGATTTTGCTTGAAAGGATCATTTTTAAAGATTTATAAGCCCTTCCATTCATGTTTTTGTTGAGTTTTGAATAAATAAGTGCATGTTTCACCAATTTTGTGCGTCTCGTTTGTCATCATTAAATTGTATTACAGCGTATTGGCATTAAAGTATTAAAAATCTCTTATCAGTCAGCCATTCATTATTGTCACAACAATAAAGCACCCCCCCACACACACACACACACACAAACTCCCATTACTGTAATGCAGAACAATCTAATTCTCATTACTGCAATGTGAAAAATATGATTATTCATAATTCGAAATATTTATGCATTATAGTAGTGTTTTATGTACTTCCCTTAATTTATACTAGTGCTGTCAAATCAATTAATCAGGGATTATCACATCTAACAAAAAGGTTTGTAAATATGTATAGATGTATGCATGAAGGTCTGGGCTGGGGCAAGTACATTAAATTAATTAATCTAATTAACACGTTAAATGCACAGCCCTAATATATATATATTAGGGCTGTGCATTTAACGTGTTAATTAGATTCATATATATATATATATATATATATATACATATATCTATATATTTACAAACATTTATGTTAGATGTGATTAATCATGATTAATTGATTTGACAGCACTAATTTAAACCGATTTCAATATTTTTTTAATCTAAAATGATTGTAATACGGAGGATCTAAAGGAAATTACAAAAAAATGCAAAAAAATGCAAAAAATGAACTGACCGAAAATAGGCTTCATGTTATTTATGCGACATATCATTTATTTTATTATTGTTATTTTGATTTGAGGGTGAAAAGGTTTCGGTTTGATTCCCTAAGGCTTCCATCACAAATAAATGACTGTTTATTTGTGATGATTTAGAGCGACCCCTTTCACTGGTCGATTAATTAATTCGACTCTACAAAAAATAATCCCTCCCGCTGCTTAAAAAATATTATAGCATTGGAAATGAATGAATTGTGCGTCTCCTGCATTGCATTTCTCAAATTGGATGATTTACGCGATTAATTGAGCTCTTGAAATGCAGGAAAATCCAGAGTCCTTTAAAATGATGCCACCCGCTTCCACTTTAATTACACGGTGTCACGCGGTGCTTGATTTTTCAAACAGACCTTGGCTTTTGTCTTCCGTCTCCCTCTTTACTTTCTTCCAGCCGTCTGTTGTCCAGGAGATGGATGGTTTCTGAGGAGCATACATTATGGAGAAGCCTGCCACCATTGTGATTATGACTGTAATGGCCTGTTTTTGATCAAATAACACCAAAGGCATCTCATTCGCACGTCTCTCGCTTTCTCATGCTGATGCACGAAGGAGGAAAAGGTTAGCGCTGACCTGACACAGCTAATTAAAAGGGACAACGTTCTGCGTTAATATGACAAGACACAAACTGACAGTTGGCATGGAAATGTGCATACCAGATGCTGTGTGCACACCACCAGACATGTGCCGTTTTCTCACGTCCTTTGTTAAGACAATATGGTGTTTGCATACAAAACGGCATGACAGATTTGCACGATTAACCTAGAACTAGATGATTTGATCTCACATTTTCCAATGAAAACGAGTGGAACCGTGCAAAAGTCACCTGCGTGATGGCAGGGTGTTGCAAGTGGTTTTATTCTACAGCATAAAACACATCATTGTGATTTTATTTGAGAGTAATTGAGAGTACAAAGATTGTCGGGGACGTTAAACGTCATCGCTCTAAATAGGTAAACTCGTCATCTGCTTTCTCAGCCTCATTATGTTTGCATTATGTCTGACTTTTTCCTTAGAATTGTGAGTTATAAAGTCTGAATTATGAGATATAAACTCACAATATTGAGAAAAGTCAGAATTATGAGATATAAACTCAATTAACTAAATTAACAATTAACTCAATAAACTAAATTCACAATTGCAAGAAAAAAAGTTTATATCTCCCAATTCTGACTTTATAATTGCAATTGTGAGTTTAAATCTCACAATTCTGAGAAAAAGAAGTCAGAATTGTGAAACGAAAACTCACAATTGTGAGGGAAAAAAGAAATTGTGAGAAAAAGTCACAGTGACGAGTGAATTATAAAATGACTCCCAGAACATGAAAACAGTGGAAAACATGAAACTGAACTCGTCTTTTTCAGACGGTCAGAGTCAGAGAATCACCAATCGCTGTTTAAATGACATTAAAACTCAAAGTAATCACTTTGGTAATCTAAAACACTTTTCAGATGGAACTGTAATCTGATTACCACCCATTTCAAATGTAACTAATGAAATAGGTTACTTGTATTTCGTTACTCCCCAACCTTGTTCATTTATAGCCTACATTTAGCGTTTTACATCTGGTATTTAGGCTTTAAAATTCATAAAAGTTGTGCTTATTTGTGAAAATGTCATTGTAAACAAAACGTGCAGGCAAACTTTTGCTTATTTTCTCCAATAATCCAAATGAAAAAGGGAACTTCTGGATTGGCCTACAATATACGTCCTCATCGCAGTGCTCCGTAGAGCTAAGACAAAGCTTAAAAGGGCACATAAATGCTTTATAAAATGTGATTTTCCAATGAATATCAGGCACATTTGTGGCTTAAGGCCTCTAAGGCACTTAGATGGACAAAAGCAGTTTTTAAAATGTCAAAAATAAGTGAGTTTTCCGTTCACATCTGTTTCTTTTGGTCGAGGTAAACTCATTATTATTTCTTAACAATAGTGCTTCTCTTTCCTTTTGTTCTGTTCTCGGCCTTCGTCTGTGAGCATGCCCCAATTAACACAGCCAAAACAAGCGGGACCATTAAGACGGCCGCCCACTGGAAGGAACCGAGAGGCTGCTGGGTAATACAAGTCCTGTGATCCTACACTCATTCATCTTGTCAAATCAACACTGCTCTCGCTGTTCGCCGGATGATATGTGTTTCCTCAATGGAAGCTTCCTTAATGTTGCCTCACAAAAAGCTGGGGATTTTCCAGGGTCATATGACAACACTTGATTCTTGCAAAGGCCAGATTGTTCTGTTGTTTTTGAATATTTATTAAGTCGTTTGGTCTCAATAACATTCCGTTTTCTGTTTGTGCGTGTTGGTTTGTCAAGACAACATGCAATGAAAATGAAAGCAACACCGGTTGATTTGCACCATAAAAAAAAAGGTAATTGTGACTTTTTTTCTGAAAAATTGCGAGTTTATATCTCAATTCTGACTCTTCTCGCAATTCTGACTTTTTTCTCAGAATTCCGTGATATAAAGTTGCAATTATATTAATTAACTATAAACTCTCAATTTTGAGAAAAAATGTCAGAATTGAGATATAAACTCGCAATTTTCCAAAAAAAGTCATAATTCTGAGATAAAAAGTCAGTTAACTTTTTTTTTTTTTTTTTTTTTTTTTTTACACAATTACAAGGGACTCAATTTTTATAACTTCCGTTATCAGGTTATGTGAAATAGCTTATCCAGTATTAACTAAAAATGTCTTCTCCGACTTCCCAGGTTGTCTATGAATGCCCGTACACTGATTTGTATGTGAAGGGCTCGGGAAAATTCAAAGATTGTGACGGTTACGCTCCCGAGAACCTCTTTTCTGTTCAACGACACATGAAATGAATGATTATGCAGCGCAAAAAGAGCATTTCTGTGCCGTAATATGTCAACGCGTCGTGCAAAAATAAGGGATTAATTCAAAGTGTAGTCTTAGCTATATCATAACAGTGTGATTTTAATGACTTCATCTGTAGACATGAGCTGGAGCAGACAAATCCACATATTCGAACCGCTGTCGTTTTCGTTGTTTGTTTATTTTGTTATTAGGGAAAGCACATATTTTCATATTCATCAGCGCGGACGGCGTCTAAGATGTTCGCCCGCTTCACAACGCTACTTCAAACTAAAACAACTTTGCTGTGAGTATATCGGGAATTATGTGTGTGAATAAGCTGATGGCTGCAGTTCACTTAACGGCCACTGGTGTCGCTAATAACAAGGGTTTCTAAATTCTACATATTGCCCCTTTAAATATCATTCACCAGGGTCATCATTTTTACCTTCAATTCGTGTTTTTGTGATGAGTTTTGAATAATTTTACCAATTTTTATTTGTCATCATTTCTCACTTACAAGAGAATCCAACCTGTTTTCATTTCTAGTGTCTCGTACCGTTTTTTCTTCTAATTTAATAATATAATTTCAAACCATGTTGGTATTTAAGTACTTGGTTAGTGCATTGGGGTCCTAATTAGTGATAATGACCTGTACATCACTACAATTAAACACAGTTATTAGAGATGGTCAGAATCCTTTTCTCTACGTCACAAAGACACACAGTCATTTAAATGAGTGATGATTTTCTCCATCAAATACTAAAAAAACGTAACTAAAATGCTCTTTTAATGCTCGTCCTGCTTTGATGCCCAATCAAGACGTGCTTGCTTTCATTCGTTTTCAAACGCATGAATTATTAATATGCATATGTAAATCGCGCAGTGGAATAAAAGGGTATTTTTAATTTATAAATACAAACACAAAACCACCATTGAGAGATGAATCGTTTGAATATTTGAATACATTATCCATGTCAGCAAGCAGCTGAATAGTCACCCATCTAAATGATACGCGCCGTACAATCTGACAGTAATTAATTCCTGCCACTGTCAGATTCGTCTGCAATAATAGAGCAATTACTCTATTTAAGAGAACATTTACCAGAGAGACAAAGCCACGGTTACTCTGTCATTCATTTAATGCAGGTTAGTGGCACAATAGCAAACAAATGGCACAATTGCGGGTTGCTTAATGTTTTTTTTACGGCAATATTGTGTAAAAAAAAACAAAAAACCTGTAAATCTTTTTCTTTATCCAAATGATTGAGATTCAAAACATAACCACTTATAGGTATGTGTCATCTTAACTTGTAAAGAAATATCATCATCATCATCATCATCATCAGTGACATCAAGTGGATTTGATGAAATCTTGTGTGATGTTAGTTTGTGTCGCCCCATTTGATCAAATGACACACAGTTACAAGAATGATTCAGTTGTTTTCCTTTTGTCCTTCTTTTTGTGCTGGACGGTTATTGTTTTTGCTAAAAAAAAAAAAAAAAGGCAGAAGATTACTCTCTGCATTCCCTTGATGTGTCTACAGAAAATCAATAACTCTGGCTGCATGGGCTCCGGCGGGCGACGATGACAACCGCTCAGGACGCGCCACGGACTAATGTGGAAAAATAGGAATTAAAAACAAAATAGCTACATTAATTTATTTTCCATCAGCCTCTGGAGAGATAGTGTGCAGCGTTCCTCTCAGTCTCATTATACTTTCTAATCAAGACTCTTTTAAAAATCCTTTTTAAGGCGACAGGCAGATTTGCCCTTCCCCCCGTTGCGCTGCTGCGCCTCGCCGTCATTGTGCTTCTGCTTATTACTTTACAAATGACCGAGGTGAGGCTGACATTTTCACTGCATGCAGAAAAGCTCGGTATGTACGGCCTCCGCGGTAATGAATTTGCTTTGAGCTCTCGCTTCCCCCTCTGCTTTCCCAATCAAGATTCCCCGATACAATTAAAATCACAGCATCTCTCTGCCGTCCCCAACGCCGCTCCAGAAGCTGAGCGCAAACCAACAACCTCAGTGAAAAGAACACGAAGGCAAAATCAATGAGCTCGCCGGAAACCTGCTTTAAATTCTGCGAGCTGAATAAGGATTTTTCGTCACATCTTTAATTCAGGAGTGACTTTGTCAGTAAATTGGCGTCTTACTGTTAACAGGAGCGAGGTGTGAAATCACAGGCCTTGTGGGGGAAAAAAAACAACACTATAAATATTTTAATGGTTAACTTGGTCATTTTCACCTTTTCATATACACTGTAATGAATTACTGTAAAAATTGCAGCATTATTTTACAGCCGCTGGCTGTTTTTTAATAATACAGCATATTGCTGTAAACTGCAATGCATTCTGGGGTCATGTGTTGGTTTGACTCAAATTGACAGAATATTGCTGTAAATTGACCCTTCGTAATTTAAAAAAATACAGTTGTTTACTGTAATCAGAGAATACAGGGAAATTCTGTAAATTAAATTACAGGAACACTACTGTAAATTTTACAGTAACTGGCTGGCAACCCTGCTGCCAGTATTATACTGTAAAATTTACAGTAATTTTTTAACAGTGTATATCTGGTAAAAAGTCTAAATATATATCGTGCTCCTTTCTCTCCACGCTCCAAAGAAAACTGGGTTAAAAACAACCCAATTTGGGTTAAAAACATAGCACAGAACACATGTTGGATTCATTTTACCCAGCAAATTGGGTTGTTTATTTAACCCAGCATCATTTTTACTATAATAGCAGCTTTTTTTTTACTTCATACATCCTCTAAAAATCATTTAACGTCTTCATGAACATTTTTAAACCACTTAGATGTGGTGTTTTATGTTGTTGATGCTTATTTTATGTGCAGCACCTCGGTGCTGTATAAAGAAAAATGAAGAAGAAAAAGAACATTTTAATCCACAGGTTTGCATGATAATTCCTTTATTTTCAATCATATGATATTTTATATCGTTTTTAATGCATATTGCCTACGTTTAAGAACAATTACAAGTCAAAATGAAACATTTAGAAGTAATTCAAGTGTGATGGACCGGTAACGGCGCTGGATCTTGTGAGATGACTCGCGTTCGACTGGGGAGATGACAACTTCTGTGTTTCACTCGTAGCCTAAAAATACTGTGACTGACTCCATAACCTGTCTCTGACGAGCAGGGCGGGCGAGAGCCGCGAGGGAACGGCGGAAGGCCGGTGACGCGAGTGGTAATGAGTGTCAGCTGCGCGCTGCACCGGTCTCGTGTCTCTCACGGAGGAGCTCCGGAAGCATAAAAGGGGAGCGACGACAGCGAAGGATGAGAGAGGACCAGGCCTGGACTTTATGTTGTGTTATTATGTTTGTGAGACTGCCGCCATTTTACTTTCGTTTTATTGTTTGTTTATTTATTTGATTAAAATAACGTTGAATGTTCGCAGTTCCCGCCTCCTTCTTCCCGTTCTTAAGAACTGTGTTACACTGTCCATATTTTAACAAAAATGTTAACAAAACAAAAATTTTATGCAAGGCATCACGCGAAAAGGCCGACACAACACTAGTTTCGGTGACTCACATCCTGCCTCTTTGCACAAAATTAAATGATAAACAGAACAATTATGAAGTTTTAGATCAAATAAAACCAAAGACATGCACCGATTTGACAGGCACTGATTTGAAAAAGTCACAAAAAGCCCTCGATAAATAACTCAAACACTGGGTTACGTCTGACTCAGCGTCTGGGCAAAATAAAAACGACCCAAACACTGGGAAAATATCCCAAATGCTCATCCCAGGACTTGGGTCGAAAAAAATAACCTAAGAGTGCAAGCATTGGCAATTCTTTATTGAAAAGCAGCTTTAAACCAGCCTAAGATGATCAGCTGGTCTCCCAGCCTGCGGCCAAACCCGTTTTTGGGCACTTGTCAGCAGGTCAGGCTGGTTTGAGTCAGGTGTTCCCGCTGCTTTTCATTACTTCATTATATGTAATATCCGTCATGTGTCTGACTGGTACACATCAGGATTGTTTTTCTATTCATTCCGTCACCTTTCCACTCAAATAGACATGTGAAATTAAGCCTGTTGCATTTTTTTTCTCCTCTCAAACTGAAATCCTCATGACAAGCAAACAAAATTGACATAAGTGATGCCCTGTGCCAGCTCAAGTGGACTAAACGTAAATAAAAAACATGTTCTCTCCATTTAAATATATTAGTTGTCTATAAATTTATTTCAATTGAAGGAATAATTCACAGAAAATGAAAATTTACTCCTATTATTTATTTACATATATATATATATATATATATATATATATATATAATATTTATTTATATATTTATATAAATAAATTTGATTTCATAATTTTAATTTTATATATGTATATATAATATTTCTTTACATATATATATATATATATATTTATATAATTACATTTTATTTTTATAATTTTAATTATATATATATATATATATATATATATATATATATATATATATATATATATATGTATGTATGTGTGTGTGTAAAATAAATAAATAAATAAATAAATAAATAAATATATATATTCCATTGTGACACATTTATTAGAAAAAATATATTTTAAAAAAAATATTCATGACATGCAATTCTGGTCAGTTAACTGTATTAACCAGAATGAATTAGCCTAATATTGTTAGAAGTTGTAGTAAGTCTGTTAAATACTAAGAAATAAACAAATCAAGTGTTTACAAACTAATGATGATCATAATGATTGCTATTTTTGCTATATATATATATTATCAATCAAATAGCCAATCCTGTTAAACTGAAAGATTTTGTGATCGCAGCGAAATCATGTAGGCGAAAACGAAACAAATGCACTGATATGTTGCGATATGAATAAGCGCTTTGGTGACGTCACGCCGCTTCCTTCAAGTGCCTCGAGCGTGAAGCTTCACTCTGCCGTTGAAGATTCACACGCGCTCACAAGTCTCACAGGCAGCACTCCTGTGACACAGCTCCTCACAGCGCTGTCGGACTCTAAGAAACCGGTCGGAAATTATCCGCCTGCACATGATCTGTTTCCCGGATGATTTACATTAAAGTGAAAGCAAAAGGTGAGTGAATTATTTCGTTAATCTGGCGGAGGTCGCGCGCCCTTCGTTTGCGCTGCGCGCGCCCGTCCGCGTACAGCAGATTGATAAGTCCACAAACTCGTCAAAAGAGGCGTTATTAATCGTAATATGCTGTTAAAGTAGTCGGTCATCGCATTTTTAAAAGCGTATGAAGCCTGTCAAAAATAATTAAATTCTTAAAAATCATAAAATCCTGCGTAAAGTAGTTATGACAGGCACGTCAAGTGCTCCGAGTTCCTTTGTTTGTGTACATCAGCATCATCTCGATCATGTCTGAGGTGTTTTTTTCTCATTCAAAACCAATTTTTAGATTAAAACCATGTATTTTATGAGGAAAAGTGTATATATCTTCGATACAGTTTCCATTTTAACTCGCGATATGTCTTCACTGGTTCATTTCAGTGTACGACAGATGGATTTTTAAAGTACAAATATTGTCTGTCAAGTAAAATGAGCTCATAATAAATTTCATATTTGATGTCCACTGCAGTTCTTGTCAGTATTCAGCTTTGCTTTCAGTCAGAAAATGTTTTTATTTGGTACTGTCGTGTTGATTTTTGCTCCGTTATGATTTCTATGGACATTCAGCATGAACCTTTTGTCATTTTAAAACAAGTCTTTGCAATAAATATGCTTTCAGAGCAGCTTTACAGAAAAGTAGTATCATGTATATTTGATGTTCCAGATGTTGTTCCAGATGTGGTGTTACAGCCTTCACGGATGACTTGTGACAATTGAGTAACGTTATTTCATTGCGTTACATTTTAAATGGCCGGTAATCAGATTACAGTTCCATCTGAAAAGTATTTTAGATGACCAAAGTGATTACTTTGAATTTTAATGTCATTCATTTCATTTAAACATTAATGTGGTAATGGTACCGGGCAATAAATGTAAACAGAAATGGGTTAAAATGGGTTGAAATTCACATTTCTGCTCATAAGTTTCATAGCCTTGCAGAATATGCAGCATTTTAATCGTTTTAATAATGATCATAAAAATGACATTTTTATTTAATACTGAATAAGCTGTTTTTTTCTTTAAACTCTCTTTTTTCTCAAAATTGAGAGTTTAAAGTTAATTAATATAATTGCAACTTTATATCACGGAATTCTGAGAAAAAAGTCAGAATTGCGAGAAAAGTCAGAATTGAGATATAAACTCGCAATTTTCCAGAAAAAAGTCAGAATTGAGATATAAACTCGCAATTTTCCAGAAAAAAGTCAGAAATGAGATATAAACTCGCAATTTTCCAGAAAAAAGTCAGAATTGAGATATAAACTCGCAATTTTCCAGAAAAAAGTCAGAATTGAGATATAAACTCGCAATTTTCCAGAAAAAAGTCAGAATTGCGAGAAAAGTCAGAATTGAGATATAAACTCGCAATTTTCCAGAAAAAAGTCAGAATTGAGATATAAACTCGCAATTTTCCAGAAAAAAGTCAGAATTGAGATATAAACTCGCAATTTTCCAGAAAAAAGTTAGAATTGAGATATAAACTCGCAATTTTCCAGAAAAAAGTCAGAATTGTGAGATAAAAAGTCACAATTACCTTTTTTTTTTTTACACAATTACAAGGGACTCAATTTTTATAACTTTTTCATAACTTGCAATTACCGTTTTTGTATGTGTTTCGTACTTGTTAGTATTCCAAAGTATTCTAAAGTATTTCGATTAAGTTACAAAACTTGGGTAATGTATCAAAATACGCTATAAATGACTTTTTAAAGCATGTATTTTGTAATCCGTAGTGAATCAGCCCAGCCCTAATGACTGTCCTCTTTAGCTGTCATTTTGTTCTTGATATATGATCTTCTAATGCACTAAACAGATAACTGTAACTCTTAAAATGTTTTGTTTTGGGGGAAAAAAGCACAAGATAATCTAATTTTATTACCTTAGTCTTTTGTGATTTAATGACTCATGCATCAGAAGCTTAAAATGTCCGTATTTAAAAAGAAAGAGCCTGTTTATGTAACCGGAGCAGTTTTAGAAGGTTTTATTGTGATGTGTTGCTTGTTTGTGGAAGATTGTTGCCAGATCAGTTTGACTTTTGAAGAAGTGCTAACATGTCTAATGCTCGTTTGACCTCTTGAACTTATGTTTGCTTGTGTAGGGATTGGTCCAGTGAGATATGGCACACGGTGATTAGACCTTGAGACCTCAAAGGGTGACGTGCTCCCAAGCCAAAGATGAGATTCGGATTCAATCCGGTGACCAAGACTGTTGTCACTGGCATTTTATTGTACAACAGATTGAGAATAATAGGAATTACTGCGTCTGGATGGGAAAATGTGCTGAATTGTCATGAAAATGTGAAAACTCTTCATTTTCATTTTGGGACTTAAAGCAGTTTGTGCGATTCACCCGATCGGTTTCCCTCCTTCATTTGTCTTTGACCCGCTTTTTTTTTGACACCGGCTGAACTGAAGATGCCAGAGATCCGAGCGTCTTCCTAACAGCATGACATTGTGCTGTAAGCCGCGAGAGATCCGTGAAATGAGCTTAAATCTCGTCGCATTTGAGCTCTCAATACCAGCTGTGAATGAAGTCTCAGCAACACACTGCTGCATAAGGCTCGTTTCAGCACCGAAGCTTCATGAAGATCTGAAATGCATAAGGATGTGAAGCTGTGAATCATTTTTTTCTGCTTCTCTAGAATGCATCCACTATGTTGTAAAAGCTTGTTACTGGAAAAGAAACATCTGTCACACTTTCGAAATAGGTACTTAAAGGGTTAGTTCACCCAAAAATGAAAGTTCAGTCATGAATTCCTCTCCCTCATGTCGTTCTACACCTTCATTCATCTTCAGAACACAAATGAAGATATTTTTGATGAAATCCGATGGTTCAGTGAGTCTCTATCGAATTTACACTTTCAATGTCCAGAAAGACGCTAAAACATATTTAAAACAGGTCATGTGACTACAGTGGTTCAACCTTAATAATATAAAGTGACGAGAATACGTTTTGTGCGCCAAAAAAAACGAAATAACGACTTTTTTTAACAATATCTAGTGATGGACGATTTCAAAACACTGATTCATGAAGCTTTACGAATCTTTTGATTCGAATCAGTGGTTCGGAGCGCCAGAGTCACGTGATTTCAGTAAACGAGGCTTCGTTACGTCATAAGTGATTCGAAATATCAATGGTTCGCTTGACTTTGGCACTTTGATGCGCGATCCGAACCACTGATTCGAATCAAAAGATTCGTAAAGCTTCATGAATCAGTGTTTTGAAATTGTCCATCACTAGATATTGTTGAAAAGTCGTTATTTTGTTTTTTTCTTTGCTTATATATATATATATATTTCTTGTCACTTCATATCATTAAGGTTGAACCACTGTAGTCACATGACCTGTTTTAAACATGTTTTAGTATCTTTCTGGACATTGAAAGTGTTCATTATCTTGCTGTCAATACAGACTCACTAAACCATCGGATTTCATCAAAAATATCTTAATTTGTGTTCTGAAGATGAACGAAGGTGTAGAACGACATGAGGGAGAGGAATTAATGACTGAATTTTTATTTTTGGATGAACTAATCCTTTAAGATAGTTCAGGGCTCCGGACTGCGACCAAATGATCGTATTTTGTGACCTTTTTTACTGCCGGTGCAATGAAATTTTGTTAGAGTTTGCACTGGTGCGACCACCACTTGTAAGAGCTGCCATTTCTGTTGCGCATGATGCATATGAGAAACCTCAAACGGCAAACAAAACGAAAGCGGAAATGAAACCACTCGTCGGACAGTAATAAACAGTGCAACATATGAACGTTGCAGCACGAGCTCAGAAATTTCTTGTGTGCCAATCTAGATCACGTGACCGTTACTAGATCTTGTGGGAAGCATGTAAAGTAGGTTATTTTCTGTTATAATCTACAGGTATCGGATCAAACAGCGCTGTCGTGAAAATCAGGAGGAATATTGAGCCATGAATGAACAAGTTATATAAGGCTCTCCAGTGAGTAACGCTAACTGCCACCAAGATCGCAGAAATAGTCGAATGTTTTTACGTTATTCATTTCAGGGTTCATGCAAACATTTGGGAGGGAGATTCAAGGACTTTTCAAGGACCTTTTATGGCCACATTTACTAACAGCTTGCGCCATTGCAAACCCTCTTTTGGTGTTAAGCCATTGTCAGGATTACCATCGGTGCTTTTGTGGAATTGCACTCTAACGCTAATGTGCCCCGTTTAGTAAATCTGGCCCTTAAAGTGCACTTCAAATCTGTGAATATGATCCAATTTAAATGTCATCTTGCATCGTGTGCGTGGTTTACCGTTCCCTCGATTTGCTAAATCTTGCGCACGGTTTACCGTTTCGTTGCCTCGATTTGCTAAATCTTGCGCGCGGTTTACCGTTTCGTTGCCTTGATTTGCTAAATTGTGCACGTGGTTTATCGTTTCGTTGCCTCGATTTGCTAAATCGTGCGCACGGTTTACCGTTTCGTTGCCTCGATTTGCTAAATCTTGCGCGCGGTTTACCGTTTCGTTGCCTCGATTTGCTAAATCTTGCGCGCGGTTTACCGTTTCGTTGCCTCGATTTGCTAAATCTTGCGCGCGGTTTACCGTTTCGTTGCCTCGATTTGCTAAATCGTGCGCGCGGTTTACCGTTTCGTTGCCTCGATTTGCTAAATTGTGCACGTGGTTTATCGTTTCGTTGCCTCGATTTGCTTAATCGTGCGCGCGGTTTACCGTTTCGTTGCCTCGATTTGCTTAATCGTGCGCGATTACCGTTTCGCTGACTCGATTTGCTTAATCGTGTGCGCGGTTTACCGTTTCGTTGCCTCGATTTGCTTAATCGTGCGCGATTACCGTTTCGCTGACTCGATTTGCTTAATCGTGCGCGGTTTACCGTTTCGTTCCCTCGATTTGCTTAATCGTGCGCACTATTTAGCAAATCAAGGGAACGAATTGGTAAATTATGCGCATGATTTATAAATCGAGGGGGCAACTTAGTAAAGCGTGCGCACAATTTAGTCTACTATTATTTGAATTTTTTTTTTCGTGTGGGGCCGCATAATTTATGGCAAACATTTTAAAAGACATGAAATTGTTAGAATAACCAGTAGTTGGCGGCAGAGGAGCTCTTATTGGCTTATTAGCCATTTCCACTCCCGGGAAAAGTCACAGTCATATTGAGAGAACTTTTCTTCAAATTGTGTCTGAATTACACAGAAAGCAAGGAAAGAGGACTTCTTTTATAATCACTGAAGCTGTCGGTCAGTTCAGTTTGGTACATTTAATAACACTAGAATATTCAGGCCACGTTTTTTCCCCTATAAAAATTAGGTTTTTACGTGTTATTGTTGTTAAGAAGTTAATTTTCTCAACATCTCAATTCAAGCTCAGTGCTTTACTGTCACATTTTCGACAAAAAAGCGTAATATTATTAGTAACCGCACTTATTAATGCAAAACAATAGTAATATGATTAAATTACCTTTTATGATTAAACCCTTACCCCCGCCCAGCGCCACCTTCTGTAGATATTGCTGTGCCACTGCTCTCAAATGTGTGAAGCCCTGTAGTGTTGTTCGCCAACACTGCATCAGAACAATGTTCAGTGTAGTTGTTACTGATGATAAGCGCTTTAAAGCACAGTTCTGCATGGGGTTTCTTTTGAGCTAATGCAGGGGAGCAGCTGTATTGCTGAGTGTCTGGTGTTCTTCCGATCTCTACTGGGAATGCGCATCTCTTCTCGTCCTCGCTGATGCATCGACCACGCAGCAGCTGCCTGATTGTGTGGAGATGCTTGGAAACCATTAGTGCAAATGAATTGAAAGAAACAGAGAGACCCTTCTCTCTTTTTTTTTTTTTCCCCCAGACACACACACTCGGAGACATGGATTATACTAATACATTCTCTCAAACTCGCGTTTTGTAGTCAAACAAATGCCTATTGTTAGTTTTTGTTGAGCTGCAGTCGAACACAAAAGCGGCCTGTGATGTACTTGTTGTATCTCAGCTGCAGGAAGAATCTACAGCTGTCAGGACTTGTTTTGTGGTTGTACCTATATTTTCCCACTTGGAAGACAAATACAGTTTCACAAAGTCTCTGGCGAAACTAGTTTGGAGGCGTTACTCATTTATGAAAACTCTTGAGGTAGTTATTTTGTATTTATATGAAATTAGCTTAATTGCATAAGATGTAAGGTTTAGACTGTTTATTTCAGCAACTGCAAATGTCATTTATTTGGAATTTATGTATCATAGGAATTGCATTTCCCCTGATCTTTTGATATAAAGAAACTTGGAAATCATTTGCGTTAATGATGCAAATTGGGAGTTATTCCAGTCAACAGTGAGTGTAAAAAAATTATTAAACATTTTCTCTTTTGTCAAATCAACTTCAATAATTAATGTGGGTCAGATAACATAATATTTTGAGTTTCTGTTGATTAAACCAATCACCTTCTTCATTGTATTAATTTTTTAAAAACTTTTACGTTAAACCAACAATTCCTTTTCACAATGTACAGATACTATAGCAATAGCAGGAGAGGAATTTATTTATTTATTTTATATAAGATAAAAATATAGGCCAAAATCAAAAGTAAAAAAATACAAACAATTTTTCAAACAAAATAAAGCCTTTTTTGGGAGATTTATTTATTTATACATAATTTATTTGACATAATTTTTTGTAATTCTTGAAAGATTAGATTCCATTACTGTATTAAAATTAATAGAAAGAAAATAATTTTTTAAATTTAAATATTTAAACCTGTGAAAGCAGTACAACAATTACTACCATATACAAATACTTTATAATATTTTTCAATATAACATTAATAACAAAAAATATATATTTATATTTAATCATTATATTATATATATTTTATATATTATATATATATATATATATATATATATATAAAATCTATATCACAAAAAAAAATTATATTTTTTTTCCCCCCGTGATTTATATATGTATATATATATATATATATATATATTATATATATATATATATATAAAATTTTGATATGATTTTTATTTTGTGAGATTCCCCCAGACAACCTAATTGTGAATCTAATTAAATATGTAAAGCACGCACACATGTACACAGATGGATTCTGCTTTTTAAATGCTTGACTTAAACAGCTGGAAGACCCACAAATTAGATTATACTGACAGTTCTGTGAATTCATCTGGCCAGAGATTCAAATAATAAAGCAGAGTTGCAGTCAGAAGGTCAACACGGATTTATTCAGAACTGTCATCCTTGAAAGTGCAACAACCACCCATGAATACAAACCACTCTGCATTATAGCCTGGTATTTAAGGGGAGGAAAAATAACACTGTGCCATTTGAATGTGGTGCATGTTATCAGGCTCGGCTCTCCCGGCAGGCAACAACATTAGCTCAAGGTTACAGTAATAGTGCTTGAAACAGCACTTTTAAAGGCTAGCAGAATCGCTGGACAGATTCTGATTATTTGAAATGTTCCTCACATACTGCACACACGCATTCATTTTGAATGCAGAATGAACACGATGCGGCTTGTGGTCGTAGTGGACAAAGACTATTATTAGCCTTCTCCAGCATTTGTTTGTTTACCAGCTTTAGTTTAATACAGTGGTAAAGCCACGAGAGGCTGTGCATTATTATTGCTTTCATAAAACAGCACTATAATAAAAGACACAATTTCCATTAATGGTTACATTTATTAAAAAAAATTTTTTTGAGGATTTTGGAAAGTCAGAAATTCTTTTGAAATGGCTTCTTCATATTAAAGTGAAACTCTTCTGTTTAATAAACTCACGTTACACAACGTTCTTAAAGTCACGTTATTTTCCACTATAATTTTTTTTTTTAGTGTCGTTGCAACCATTCAGTGATCATCAAATCTCAAAGGCTGCAATTTGATGAAATAAATATATGTGCTGCGTGTTTCAGAGTGAAGTGCAGCACTGTTTCTCCATGTAAACTGCTAATAACAAATTATTGTTATTATTTATAGCATATAATCACAACATTTTGGCCAAATTGTGCAGTCCTACAACAAACGTGCACTTCAGGGTTTTCTAGGATGGTGGCTTTTAATTTAAAAAGAGTTTTGTTTGAGGTGCTTTAGTAGGAGTTGTATAAACAAGCAAAAACAAGCACAAGTGGATTTTTTTTTTTAAATTGCATTTTTAAAATAAAGTCCTAAACCGTGCAGTTTGTTTCAGATAAACCCAGTCGGCACATAAAAACAAATTGTGATTGGCTGCTCTTCATGTGAGTCATAGTTTTTTTAATGTCTTAATGGACAGTTTGGCCAGAATAAGTTGCAAACTGGACAGAATTCGTCAACAGTCTAAAGCAGTGGTTGTCAACCTCTTTTCCCAGTGGGACGCACTCTGATCCAAGTGCAAGACTCGTATCATTTACGTATGACCCCACCAATGAAAACCAATCAGATTTAATGCTATGGTATTAGCAGATAATATCATTATTTTACTAGATGTTGCACACACAGAAGAGGCAGTATTTTCTGGTAGCATGTACAGGGTTTTATTTCTGTCGCAATGCAAAATCGACAAATACTAGAAGAAATTCGTTTTCGTTTCACAGTGTGTTGAAATGGCTTCTTCATATTAAAGTGAAACTCTTCTGTTCAATAAACTCACGTTGCACAACATCTGACGATATCAAGCATTCTGTCACGTTGCAATACCGCCAATACGGTTATTTTTTATCGATTTAAAATACTAGTACATCGAACAAATGCATCGAATTCACGTCTTTTGACGTCGTAGGTTTTGCATATGCCAAGTACTTTACTACGAGCAAAAAAGTCTGCCCATCTCGTTCATTGACAGCAAACTGATTCCTCCGTTCTTCTTACCTTCGCTGCTGAGGCTACGACTCTTCTCGTTTGCGATTTGTTCCTCATTTCGTTTTTGTCCTTTAATAAAAAATGTCCTTTTCAATCCCTAAATTTACAAAAATAATAGTTACTTCTGCCAAAGTGCGTGCTTGTAAGTATTCGATAACTGAGTACGCTATTCGGTATGTAAGTAAGCCTTTATTTGTCCCGCATTGGGAAATTGCATTTAGCAACAGCTATACACACTAAGTCACACACACTAAGATAAAAAACAGAAAGCCAAAAATAAGTAGTGTAAAGGTCTGTATGCTATAGTATGTCTGAAAATTAATATATGATCACCAAAATGATTTTATATATATAATACAAAAAACATTTTGTATTAATGTAATCCATTTTAATTTAACTTAAAAGCACAAATACATTTTATTTTTTAAATGTGGTCTGCATATTGTGGGCTGTATTGGAAAATGCATTCGTGACGGGGAGAACCACTGGTCTAAAGAAAATAAATTTGTTCAGAATTCAATTGTGCTCTCGTTGCCTTAATTGAAGTATGCTTAACTTAATTGTATCAAGTTGTTCTTTACTTGTTTTGAGTCACATTTACCTAAGCCATTTAAGTTTTGTCAACTTAATTCTGTGATCTGAGGAAGTGTACTCCTAGAGTAGATTGCTCTGTTTTACTATGTTTGGCTTTATTTTAAAATTGCTGTCTTGTTTCAGTATTACCCCAACAACAAAAGCAAATAAAACTGCAATGGTTCTATTAATTTAAAAAAAAAAAAAAACCTTAACTGTTACCATTGTTGTGTTTTGCATGCTGAATGTTGACGTCTGTGTGACTCCAGCAAGGCCAATTGCAAGGCACTGGGTCAACTAGAGAGGAATCAACCCTCTCAAAAGTAATATGGCATTAATGAAATATGTGTTAGCAATACAATCTAATAAACCAAATTCGACAAATTAACAGAAATCTATTTAATGTGTCTCTTCCTTTGAAACCACAAATAACTATAATTACTTTGTTGCATCAATTAACCCTCGTAAACAGTTTGATTGACAGGCGATCTGACCAATCATAACCCCGAATCCGCCATTTTGTCCGACAAAGTTAGTAAATTAACGTTGGTGAACTTGAACTTGATAAATTGTGTGTCCTCACGTCTTTCCACGCTTGAAACAACATTCGTTTCATAGGTTGTCAGTGTCCTCTTTCGTCCGCGATGTATTTTTCACTGCGTGAGAACATGATGTGTGGCGTGAGAGCGCAGTAACAGGGGGGCGGGTCTTTGCGAAGGGTCCGTTGGAAGAGAATTATAATATAAATGAAGTTCCAAGTGCACAACCAAACGGAACATTAATCACTAAAATGGTGAGGAAAAATATTAGGAAATCAACGTGAATTCATGACGTCAACTTATGTGACGTTCTCCGAAAAGTGAACATTGAACATTCAAGATCTCTTAAAATGAGTGAATGCAACTAAAGGTATCTGAATGACCAGTGTGACGAGCAGGGCGGGCGAGAGCCGTGAGGGAACGGCGCGAGGCCGGTGACGCGAGAGTTAACGAGCTTCAGGTGCTCGGCGCACCGGTCTCGAGTTCCCCACGGAGGAGCTCCGGAAGCATAAAGGAGGAGCGACGACAGTGGAGGACGAGAGAGGACCAGGCCTGGATTTTATGTTGTGTTTTATTTGGTTTGTGTGGGCGGCAGTCGCCGTGAGGAACTGCCGCCCTTATACTTTCGTTTTATTGTTGGTTTTATTTGATTATTAAATATGTTAAATGTTCGCCGGTTCCCGCCTCCTTCTTCCCATATTTACGAACTTTGTTACACTGGTGCCGAAACCCGGGAGGAAGGAGGGACATGCTGTCGAAGAGCCCTCGCTGCTGAGGGGGATCGCGGTGCTGAGGAGATCGGGCAGCGCGGGAGTGAAGACCGCGAGTGGCTGCCCGAAGCGGTGGTACTGGAGCGTCTGAGCAACGGGTGGGACGGAGAGCTCGCTGCCGCGCCCCTGGGACGAGGTGGGGTGGCGGCCGTCCAAGAGGGAGCGGAGGAGCCGCCGTTCGCCGGGGGCCGAAGCCTGCTGCCTGCCGCCGCAACGGGGAGGAGCCGTCGTCCGCCGTGGGCCGAGGCCTGCTGCCTGCCGCCGGAGCGGGGAGGAGCAGGGAACGGCGGGCTCGCTGCCGGCTGCCCTCATGCGGAGGAGTCATCGCCGGCCGCCAGGGGGCGGAGGAGAATCGGGCCGTCCACCGAGCGTCCAGTGCCATCGCATGGCACCGCGAGGAAGAGCCTCTCGGCGGGCTGAGGACCGAGCGGCAGTGTGTCTGGGAGCCGGACCAAGAATTTTTTTTTTTGTTTTGTTTTCCTCTCTCCACTCTCTCGTCCTGGTCGCTCCTTGTGCTTCCGTCTCCTTTTCTCTCGTCTCGTCTGTCCTTACCCCCATGCGCTGCGGCCGCCCAGACTGGCCCCCGGGGGGGGAGTAAGCGCAGTCTCGCGGGTACCCCCCGGCCTGCGAGGGGCGATGGGGGTATGTGACGAGCAGGGCGGGCGAGAGCCGTGAGGGAACGGCGCGAGGCCGGTGACGCGAGAGTTAACGAGCTTCAGGTGCTCGGCGCACCGGTCTCGAGTTCCCCACGGAGGAGCTCCGGAAGCATAAAGGAGGAGCGACGACAGTGGAGGACGAGAGAGGACCAGGCCTGGATTTTATGTTGTGTTTTATTTGGTTTGTGTGGGCGGCAGTCGCCGTGAGGAACTGCCGCCCTTATACTTTCGTTTTATTGTTGGTTTTATTTGATTATTAAATATGTTAAATGTTCGCCGGTTCCCGCCTCCTTCTTCCCATATTTACGAACTTTGTTACAACCAGAGTTACTTTATTTACTTTATTTTATTTAATGGTGCAAAACCCCCAGTAATTTACAGTAAACGGTAATTTTAACTTGTTTTTTTTTCTGAGGCATAGCATGCAAACATACGGATTATTCATTGTTTTAAGTTGAACAAATTCTTGGAAATTACGAACTAAAATAGGTTAGTTAGAACAACTGTTCGGTTTTAGTGCGTTCTTGCCTCTTGATTTTGAAATAGACCTATTATTTCACATCAGTGTTGTGCAAGAAATCGTTTTGTCATGTGTACAGCTCTTCTTGGAGGGGAAGTCCGTGTAGATGTTTTACTGGTTGGGAATGACTAATCGCTGTGGTTTTGAGAATGAGGTCATTAGATGAATCTGAGGGGGGGAATGTTCTTCCTGGCTAGAAGAAAGGGGGAATATAGGCTGTGTTTAAAGCAAATGAACCACAGGGCCGTCTGTAATTAGGGCAGTTTTCTTGATGCGAGTTTGCGCCTGCACTGCACCATCCATCTTTCACTTCTCGCTCGCTCTTCCACAATCTTCCACTCATTAATCAGGATGCCGGGCTCCTGCAGGGGGATTCGGGAGGACTGTCTTCTGCCGAGCCGTTTGGGGGTCTGAAGACAGCAGTTAGACCCCCCAATGCCGCAGAATGAATGTGACACGGCTTTGAATGCATAATTCAATATCTCCTCTTTGTTTCTGGTTAATGTTTTGGAAGACTGTAGATGTGACATGAGTCTTTTTGTGAGTTAAGTACGGTCTCAGCTCAGACGGCACACCCACGGACCGCCCGTGATCCGTTCACTCATGTGTAATGCACACAACTGGAGAGCGCTTGTTAAAACTGCTTGCTCAGATTGTCTGATGGCAAGCAACTTTCATGAGATCAGTGCACTAGTTACTAGCAGGGTTTGTCTGGTTTGTGGCTTTTAATTTTCAAAAGATACTTTGAGTTTTGAGTGGACATGAAACATGATGTTATATTTGGTCACTTTACCTGTCAGTCAGACCATCTTTTAATGTACAAGTGGGTGGAATAAATTGGGCAGATGTTAGCGCAGCAGCATTTGTGGGGGGTAAAAATTAAACATTTATATATTTTCCTCTTTCTCTCTGTGATAATTGAGATTGCAATTTAAAATGAGATATAATAATAATAATCATAATAGTAATAATTAATAATAATAAAAAACTCCAGGTCTGCTATGCTTGTTTGTAGGGCTGCACAATTTGCGCCGATTTTTGCGATTATACATCAATAATTATATATCTGATAATAATTACCATTGTAATTCTCTGCAAAATGAAATATTGAGTATTTAAGAAAAATATAATAATAATAATAGTATTAATAATAATATATTATCATTATTAATAATTAATACAAAAATAAAATTATATAAAATGTACTAAATAAAAACAAAATACTTGTAAAAAAGTAAAAAAAAAAAAAATTCAATTAAATTTAAAAAATGTATTATTATTATTATTATTAATAATTTATTATTGTAGTGGTAATATATTATCATTATTAATAAATACAAAATATAAATTATATAACATTTTTTTAAAACATGAATTGCAATATTAATATATATATTAATAATATGTTATTAATAATGAATACAAATATAAAAATGACTAAATAAAAAATACAATTTATAATTCACTGCAAAAGAAACATTTGAGTATTTACAAAAAATATAATAATAATTTTTCTACTATTATATTATTATTATTATTATTGTTACATTTCAATACTAACATTTACGTCTGTCTTAATTTCATCATTATTTAAACGTTCCCTCAAAGGGAGCACTAGAAGCTTCTCTTTTGTTGATGAGCGCCTCTCATTACAAGTAAAACAAGATTGGTCCATGTTTCATTCCTAAATGCACATTAAAGAGTCACAGACACTGAGAACACACAGTTGATGAGCTGCTCACGTGTAAGAATGCAGGGCCGCGCTTCACTCTGAAACACGCAGCACATATATTTATGCAATTAAATTGCTGCCATTGCAATTTGACAATCGCACTAAGCCAAATTGCATTTCGGTTTTATTTCAATTAATTGTGCAGCCCTCCCAAATGTTATGCTGTTAGTCACAACTCTAGCTATGTGATACTAGGTGAAGTGTAACACCCTGTGATACGCTGAGCTGGAGACAAAAAAATGGTCAATGACTGTCTCGCTCTCTCACGCTTATTTTTTCTCTTTCTTTCCGTCTGTCATCTTGTATGTCACATGTCCTTTGCTCAGGGAGGGACTGAGGCTTCCTGTGGTGTTAAGAGCTCATGTTAAAATGCCAGTGCTTTTACCTCTTGTTTGCGTGTTTGTCATAGGCTGTCATATGCAATAATGCCTGCTGGGTAGAAGAAATGGGGAATTTAACCTCAAATTGGGAGACATTTCACTTATATTTAATATAATAGAATCTTTATCAATTTATATTATAATGTATATTACACATTCCGCTTAGTATAATTATGTAATTTAAAATAAATTACACATAATTTCATACTCGCATCATAAAATGTGAAACTGGTCTGTGACACAGTCTTTATTAAACTTAATGAGCGAATTAAAAACACATAAAAAATGTCATCATTTCTTATGTTATAATGCACTTGATATTTCCCAGCACTGCACAACACACTATAGATCCTGTCAGATGTGAGATTTCAGTGGTTATATATAAACACAGAGAAACGAGAGACACATTTCTGACCTAAAATGCCCCTTTTACAATATCAGTCTCTGGTGTCTCCAGAATGTCTGTGAAGTTTCAGCTCAAAATCCTCCACAGATCATTTATTAGAGCTTGTCAAATTTGCATCTATTTGGATGTGAGCAAAAACACACCGTTTTTGTGTGCGTCCCTTTAAATGCAAATGAGCGGTTGCTCCCCGCCCCCTTTCCAGAAGAGGGCGGAGCTTTAACGGTTCAACAACAACAAAGCTGGAGAATCTCACGCAGACGGTGTTCATCCTTACATTGTTCAAACTGATGGAGAGACTCAGGAAGAAGTTCCAACTTTTAGACGTTTCTGAACGGTTAGTGCATAAATTGATGTAGTTGCTGTGGAGTTGATCCACTCATCACTAGCATGTGTCGTCACGTTCGTCTTTTTTCCTTGAATCGACCCTCGTTTGTGAAGCAGTCCGGCGTAAAATGATGGCATCAATCAACAACTCTCAAGCAGCTCAACATGACCCCGCCCACTTTGTTGTGTGTTCTAGGGGGTGGAGTTTAAATGTTTTTGGTTTGTGATGTCACTAACTTGGAAAGAAGCTTGTTGTAGTCTTTAAAAAGCGACTTCTGTAAAAGAAAATATCTCCCTTTGCATTGAACTTTGATCATCGTAACTTTGCAGATGTTGTTTCTGCTCAAACAGTAACATTACACACTAACTTAAATCAAGTGAACAAAAAAGTGAACAAAAATAAAAGGACCCCTTTAAAATGATGCATGGTAAAATTGTCAGAAATTTATTCCAAGCATCCCGACTTTGATGGAGTATGTTTCATGGCTGCAATTATATTCACGTTTCCTTCTAGAATAAGAGATTATTAGATTAGATTGACAATTTATGACCAATAACGTTAGAGCATCCAGCAGTAGGAAGGGCCACTATGACCAACAGATCAGAGATAAGATCGCTGCATGTGTGAACATCCCATTATTGAGACTGATGTGAAGGTGACCTGTATGTGAGATGTGCTGCTCTTTGCTTTTTTTTACTCTCAGAAAGCGGCCCTGTTAATAACCCCTTGCTCACCGCTGCTCTATTCTCAGTAAATACTGACTTTACACCACAGATCTCAGAGCTGTTTATCTCTTCCACACACAAACATCTTTTGTCCAGCATATTGTGACATCTGATTTATAATTGGCTAATTCTTATACCTTATATTCTTAAATTCTAATACCTGTTATTAGTTAATCAGAGATGATCACTTTTTTTTTTGTTGTGAAAAATAGTTTTTTAAAAATGAAAGTGGTAACATTCAGTCCAATCAATCAAATAAAAATGTGTTTATAAAGCACTTTAAAAACCACAGTGTGGTTTAAAAAAAAATAAAAATAGAAAAAATAAAATAGAAAAAATAAAAAATATTCATTTTCAAAAATAAAATAGAAAAGTTAAATACAATAATAAAAACAATATCATAAATGAAAGAGAGAGAGAGATAAACAGAATGAAATAAACACCTCAACCTCACCTAATGGTCATTTAAAAATAGTGAAGGTCTCATTAAACAAATTCATGCTTAATTTGCCTTTTTATGTGATATGCAAAATATTGTTTGTCAACACAATCATATTTTCTGTCTAAATGTGGTGCCTGTTAAATATAGATGGTGCTCAGTTTGAAGTGAATGGTACATTGATCAATAGATAGTTGATAGTACGTTTTATTTTCTTATCTGACAGACATGGAAAAAGTGTTTCTTGTAAGAAAATGGAAGAAGCAGGAGGTGAAGACCTCTGAACATGCTCTACAGATTCATCCGAAATTATTTATTATATTTATTACGTATTCTTGCACATCTGTAGCTTGTTTTCACTAAAGAATCATTTGTCACTGGAAGATTGTCAAGAGGAGCGAAGTGATACATTTTGAAAATCTGATAGTATTTTAATCTTTTTTTTTTTTTATTGGCCAGCTTTTAGTACTTCATCCATTACTTCCATTATAGAACTATATACTGATTTTAGGCCTCCAAAAAAATTTTGCCTGAAACTGAAAATTCATTTTCGGGATGCAAAATTTCAGTGCGTCGCTTCAAATCAAGATTTAAAAGCTAAACGTGAAACAGCACGAAAAAGACACTTAATCTATCTAATCTAATCTAAAAGCACGAGTGGTTAACATAAAGTTTGATACCGAATTCCCCCTCTGTGAAAATGCCAGCCCAGACTCATTAGAAAAACGTACTTGTGTCAACATTTTTGCAAAACGCAAAAAACTTTGCGAGAACTTTGTGAAATGTCCAGTGAAATGAGGGGCGAGTCAGCGGATGAGATCCAAGAGCGAGCTTTATTCAAGGACGTAGTCAGACAGGCAATGGTCAACTCAACAGCAAACAGTAGTGGCAAAGAACAGGCAGGCTCATAGTGACAATCCAGGCAAATGGTCAAAAGGCAGGCAGATAAACAACAAAACGGGAAAGCAGGCAGGATCAGGAAACGGGTAGACAAAACAAGGAAATAACGCTCAGAATTGAAATACAGGTATTAACAATACTTCGCAGAGAATGCAAGTGAGAGTAGTGCTTATATAGTGATGGGATCTGAATGTAAGTCGATCAAGGTAATGTGCTACAGCTGGCTGGGGTGATCGGTGACTGGGTGAGGGGTTTGTGGGAAATGTAGTTTGTGTGACAGAGGGCAGCATCTGGTGGCAAGTGAACAGACGACAACAGACCGAATTCTTAACATCCAGTGGACGCCTATCAAGATTTGTGTACCAAAATCCGGGAGGCTCGGGGCGGGGGGATGAAATAATAACCTGACTGTGACGAGCACGGCGGGCGAGAGCCGCGAGTGTTAACGAGCTTCAGGTGCTCGGCGCACCGGTCTCGTATCTCCCACGGAGGAGCTCCGGAAGCATAAAGGAGGAGCGACGACAGTGGAGGACGAGAGAGGACCAGGCCTGGATTTTATGTTGTGTTTTATTTGGTTTGTGGGGGCGGCAGTCGCCGTGAGGAACTGCCGCCCTTATACTTTTGTTTCATTGTTGGTTTATTTATTGATTAAACTTGTTGAACGTTCGCCGGTTCCCGCCTCCTTCTTCCCATATTTACGAACTTTGTTACACTGACTTAATTATTTTTATTATTATTATTACAAATTTTATTGCATAAACTGAAACACTGCACAGCATTTAAAATCATATACATTTCATGTATTTAACATTTATAAATTAACATTACATAAAAAGGTGTTTCCCTCTGTGTCTCCGCTGTGATCTAATGTGTCATTTTTCCCACAGTATCCGATATTAAAATCAGTGTGACACACTGGCGTGGGCATGTCGAAGTGTGAAAATGTCTTAAATGTGTCATGGTCTTAAATGGGATGTGATGGTTTGGGCTATACAAATAACGGGAGTTTCCTGGGAGAAATAACAAAACGGGAGAGGGGCCGGAGATAGGTGTGAAATATGTGAGTATCACGGGAAAAGCTGTGTTGAGTGTTGACGGGTATGGTCCAGTGAGTGGTGCTAAAAAGCGTGTTTAGTTTTTTTTCTGAAACGGATGAACGTGAATATGGCACAATTTTATTATGGTTTTATTATGCATAATATTTATTATTGTACGCATCACCACAACTCCGAATTGACCGCTCGCAAAGCCCCGCCCCCTTTAGTTACTGTTGCTATGTCCGACAACCCATGCGCTCTCGCGCCACACATCATGTTCTCATGCTGTTAAAAATACATCTCGGAGCAAAGAGGACACTGACAACGTATGAAACAGTTTCATATTTAAAATATTGTAATTTTTTAAAGAAGTTTAATCAATAAATAGCGTCTAGTGTGTCTTTAATGTGTGGTGACAGATCGCTGTAGCTCCTCGATCATCTCTTCATACTAGTTCATTTATCGCATCAAATAAACATGAATGAACATCAGAAGGAATGTTGTTTCAAGCGCGTGAGTTCACAAGTTCAAGTTCACCGACGTTAATCTACTAACTCCCCTGACTGCTTTGTCGGACAAAATGGCGGATTCGGGGTCATGATTGGTCAGATCGCCTGTCAATCAAACCGTTTGCAAAGGGTCAATTGAAATGTCCGGCGAGTGGTACAGTTACACTAAACCCTAAATCTATCCGATAGTGTTAACAAAAGCAAATGTGACATGAAAACGCAATTGTAACCTATTGTGTTTGAGCTCTTTTTCCGTGACTCGTCATCTTTCACGGGATTTGTACCCAAACCCTGAGCTACCGAGCAAACCTGTTATGTCAGTAAAACTGAACATATGGAGCTGGGCAAGTTAACTCCAAATATATTCGTTTACAAATCATGCATTATGGTAAAAAGTGTTTTGAGGTCATAACATAATTGTGCAACGTGAAAACGAGTCTTTATTAATTCATAATCTGGTGCTTCTAAAGTCTAATCTAAAGTGCTTGCCGTTTTACTGCCTCATCATTTCTGTTAGAAACTGCAATGGTACATATTTTGCATTTTGCAAAATTGTTGACAAAGGTGCGTTTTTTCCAATGGGCCGTGTGTTGGAAAATGCAACTGAATTCTCCATTCTTGAATTTCAGGTCAATTGAGATGTGAAGGCGGAGAACTCAAATGTGAAGTCTTGAAATGAAAAGGTCAAAAAGTGATTGTTAGCTGGCATCTCGCCAGGAAATGAGGTGTATCCTCATAATCCGTCACGTCTGTTGGAGTTAAAGGTGGGTGGGGTGTGGATGAACAGGAAAGTCTCTCTTCGCCGCTCTTTACTATTATCATCATGAGTCCCGTCTCATGAGAAGACAATGTGTCTGTCGCTTTCTTTTTAAACAATGGGAGAGAGACGATCTGTAACTCAAGCCGTCTCTTTAACGCTGCGCTTCAAAGAGTTTGTGGAAAGAGCTTTTCTTTGGAGTGACCTCCAGTACTGGATAAAACACAGAGTTCATAAAAGAAGCCAAGTCCTTCCTTCAAACATTGCTTCAGTTGGGAAAGTCAGGAAGGACCTGTCGTAATGTGGAGCTCTGAACAGGAAACGAGCTCTCTTTTCTTCATAAGCACCCATGCATTTGAAATTTGCATGCTTTGTCTTGTGGGAAAATATATTAATGACTCGTCGTTGGTTGAGAATGTACCGTACACCACCTGCCTCTGACTAGCTGGTTGTGTTTCGCAGATTCATAACGAAAGGCTTCCATAGTTTTGTTTCTGCTGGGCTGTTTGTTGTGTTGTTTCAGTCAGGTGTGACTGACAAGGATAGATATGTGTGGGCCAAGGCTGGAGGATGTAACTGAAAATGTATATCAATATTTTAAAACGGCTTTTCAGATGTTTTTCAGCTTATCTCGATTCGACAGCTGGGTCATTCCGTGTCATTTTGGAAACTTCCCTCGCTCTAATCTTTGATTTTTATTAATTTTTGTTTTTCTGTAGAAAGACAAATATGAACAGTGATGAAATATTACATGTCACGGATGTATATTTACTGAGTAATCCAGCAATTTTCACTCGAGATTTGGAGCCAAGGGTGTAAAAATCACTTTAGAACGATGGCAGAATCATTATTTTATTTTTAAACTCGAGATTGATCGGCCTATTGATAAGATATGTTGACTTTAGCGATCTTTGTTTCATTATATGCCAGCGGTGACAGTTCAAGACAGTTTTTTTTCCCGCTGTCATCACTATTTATGATCGTCTTTCTACTGAAAACATATTAACAAAATCAAAAATTTGAGCCGGGGAAGTTTCCAAATTTTGGTTGATTTGACCCAGCTGTGAAGTAGAGCAGCTGAAAAAATATCTGAAAAGCCGTTTTAAAATATTTTCAGTTACATTTTGAGTTGACCCGGATTGATCCAGCTGTTAACAAAGAAATGTTTCTCGAGCAGCAAATCAGCATCGTACAATGTAATTTATGAGGGTTTTTAGCCTTTTACATTTAGTGAGTTTCCCAGGCAGCAGAAATGGTTTTTTCCCTTCAGATGTTTTGGTTCATCTGGTGGTAATTTCCATAAATGTCAGTGTTGAGAGAGACCATACGGAATGACGTGACTTTTCACGTGTAAAGCTCAACTCACTCAATCCATCTCTCTCCAAATTTATTACCCCTCTGTCTGTCTCTCTTTTAAGTCCTCGTGTTCCATATGATCTGTAATTTGAGAGTGTCAGTGCCTGCAGCTAAATAAAGTAAATTCAGCCCTGTGATGTTAAAGAATAAAGTTCTATTTAGAACAGAAACATAATTGACTCTTCGCCGGCAGTTTGATTGACAAGCGATCTGACCAATCGTAATCGTCCATTTTGTAGTTAGGGGAGTTAGTAGATTAACGTTGAACTTGAACTATACTACTTTATACACTATTTATAGTATAAACATCTTTAAAAAATTACAATATCAAAAGTAACATGCTCTGTGTTGTCTGTCGACGCGTTGTCAGTGTCCTCTTTGGTCCGCGATGTATTTTTCACTGCATGCGAACATGATGCATGAGAGCGCATGACTTGGCAAGAGTAACTACAGGGGCGGGTCTTTGCGAACGGTCAATTGATGCAATGCGAATGCAAATACAAATGCTTGGCCAGCCACATCTAGTGTGTGCATATTTATTAGGCAGTTTGTGTGACTTGTAACTAATCCTCTCATTCATAAACTGTCAGTTTTTTTTTGTTAAGATGTATTTGGTTTCCTTTTGTAAGCTATATATCTGAGAACAGCGCACAAGGTTTCAGCTGGGTTGAAGTCAAATGAGGGTTTTCTGGTTAGCTATACATGCTTGTAAACATGCAATTTATTGTCCAGCGTAATGATCATGATCTTCCTGAATGTTTCTGAGATCTTCACACCTTGAACTTCTATACACTGGAAGCTTTAGGGTCTTTGCGGTTAATTCATCGCATGTCTTTTGCAGTTAATTTGCACCTTTCTGACTATTATGAACAGGATTTGTATCCTCTTATCGCCTCGTTTTTTTTTTTTTTAATTTCTTGAGTGGGACTTTTGGGTTAAACTATGCCTTTTAAGGAATTCACTGCGGAGGGTTTATTTCAGTAACGTGTGATTTAATATTTGAAGATTTGAGATGTAAATGAATGAAGTGTGTGTGAGCGAGTGAGAAAGATTAATTGCAGACATTAAAATAGACATGGCTTCATTTCCTTTAATACTTCCAAGAAACACACCCATATGGTAATATTTAAGATGATAAACTGATCAGAGGACGAAAAAGTGAGACAAGCAGCAGTTTCTATTAATTCAGTCTAATTAGTAATGAGTGAGAGGCATACATGCACTGCAGAAATGATCATATTTGCCAGTAAAAATATCTAAATATCATAATTTATCTTGTTTTCTTTTTAATTTCTGATAAAGTTGGTGCTCAAACAGGCAGAGCAATGTTTTGATAGCATCACAGTATTTACATGTTAACCACCCAATGGATTCCTTGTATGCGTTTCAACATTGAAACAATTACATGCTTCACCTTTAAATGAGGAGTCATTATTTTTAGCAGGTACAGTAATTGCTCCTTTTTTGTTTTATTCCAGGTTCTGGAGAGATGATGTCACAGTGATGTCACTGAGTTGAGGTAGAGGCCATCATTAACAGTAAGTTAATGATTATTTATAAGATGGGTTTTGCTCGTCTGTCAATGTTTTTCATCGTTCATGACTAGAAACTATTCTCATAGAGTCATGCCCTGTGAAATCCATTTTGTTTTTTCCAAATTCATTTTTATTCCAAAAAATCCCATGTTCCATGTTTTGTTTTAATTTTTTCTGAATTCTGTTTGGAAGTTTAATGATCAAAATGCATGTCTAATTAATTGAATTCATAAAACTTTAATCCTTTAATTTCGAACTCTTTCGCCACCAGCATTTATTTAAAACGTTTCCTGCATTTTTGATCATTTTCGCAAAAATGTCGAGAATATTTTGTTTTATGAATATCTGAACATGCAATATGTCAAAAGAAAGAATGGAACCTCTGCTTTTAAAGAACAACAACAACAACAAAACATTTTATTCTAGCTTCATGCATTATTTTTTTTATCAACACTTGAGCATGTACGGATCGGCCAGTCTGGTTCCTTCCGTTAAAGTTAACTTTTTCAAATAACAATCGCGGTCCGGGACAGTGAGTGACCTTACATATTCAGATAAAATCGGAATGATTTTCTCTAGTCATTGTTAAGAAAACAAGCTAACAAAATTTGCTCTGCTTCCATCTAAGCTCTGCCCACAAAAAAAAGTCACAATGTTTACTAATTGAACACGGGTCTATACCTCTTCCCGGGTCGACATTTCATTCGGTAACGTTAGGCAGATTTGATTTATTTTCTGTTTGATTGCGTTATTTTAGCGATCTGCATCTGCTTACATATGCTGTCACTTGGTTTTTGCTTCTTTTTCCCCTGTGTTTTGATCTGGATATTCTGTACTCTTTCAGAAGATGTCATAGCGCCCCCTACCCTATAACTGTGAAAACACAGAAAGCCGTAAAAATTCTCGTAAAGTCTTGTAAATTACGGAAAATTAGGTCAATGGCTGGGAAGGAGTTAATTTAATAATACGACTCTGATACAGTATGTTTTATGTGTAATATTATTATTTGTTTTTGCAAGCAAAGTGCTGGATATTTAAATACCAGTCTTTTCGCACGTTAATATTCACAGACCACTAGTTCAAATCATCATTTGATTAAGTGTACAGCCCTACTATTGGTGCGCACCCGGGTTCGACTGACCTCAGAGTTCGTTTTGTTTGGATTATGTGAACATTGTTTCTGGTACACACATGCGAACTCTACCTGAGTCCGGCTGTTAAGGCAGGTTTGGGGTGTGGTTTGTGTAAACATGGTTTATTTAACACACCTGCTCCTCATTCACACCTGAGACCTTGGAGTGTGAATATGAGATTGTAGTGTGGATTTGAAGAGACCAAGTACAAAGTGCGGTTGTGCACTTGTAAACCTGTTGGTATTGCAAGAACTCATTTTGAAGCCAAAAATCCAATCAGCTGGTCATTATGGCAAAATAAACCCTGTTGTGAAGCTGAAGAAATGTTCATGACCGTTCATGTGTGTTGCGTGTCCTTCGGCGGCATCTTTGCGAGTGACAGATTGCTCTGATGCGATCAGAGGAGACGGCTCATTAGGTCAGGAATGTGTTGAGCTGTAATGACACTCATCACATCGCCAGCGCGCGCATAGAGACGCGAGCGCATCTCTAAGGTCAATGCCAGCGGGTGGCCGCACACACACTCACATGGCTTCATCTTAGTAGGTCACTGCCTCTCATTGGCTGTGTCGGAAACCGAAGGCAGTGCCGCCCACTTAGCAGACAGCACTTCCTGCTGGGATTCCCAAAATTTTGAACCCCTAAAATATTTATTTGAAGTAACCCTGAGATATGAAGTTGTTAATTCAACAAATTAACACATTTGCATGATTTCGGTGAACAGTCACATGACATACAAAAACTAATCCTGGTTTGAAACGTACTTCACAACTGTTTAAAAAAACTGCATTCTTTATAGACCTTATGTTGCTCCACCCCAATAAAAAGTATAAATACCTAATAATATAATTCCCTATAATAATTGTTCTATAGTAAGAATGTGTATAGTGTATGAATGAAATTCGAATGTTCTACATCTGTCATGTTGTCACTGTCATTCATAATTTCTCTCCTGCGGTTTCATGGCATTTTTTTCATTGGGTTCTCGTCGGAAGTAGTCATCTGGGTACTTTTCACCTCATATTTTTTATTAATGTTATGAATTTGGACTTGGCTCACATACAGTTGTGTTCAAAATTATTCAACCCCCACTGAAATTGATTGTTTTGGCCGGTTTGACATTGATTTTGATCATTCAGTCATCCTGCTTACAATTAAATCAAAGAGGCACGTGTAGGTCAGACAAATATAACATAACATTTATAATGAAATAACCACAAATGTCTTTTCTCTGCTCACATCATTATCAGTTTTATTCAACCCCCAAGTGACATTCAATCTTAATACTTAGTACAACATCCTTTTACAGTTATAACAGCTTTTAAACGTGAAGCATAGCTTGACACAAGTGTCTTGCAGCGAGCTACGGGTATCTTCGCCCATTCATCATGGGCAAAAGCCTCCAGTTCAGTCACATTCTTAGGCTTGCGCACTGCAACTGCTTTCTTTAAGTCCCACCAGAGGTTCTCAATCGGATTTAAGTCTGGTGACTGCGATGGCCATTTCAAAATGTTCCAGCCTTTAATCTGCAACCATGCTCTAGTGGACTTGGAGGTATGCTTGGGATCATTGTCCTGTTGAAAGGTCCAACGTCTCCCAAGCCTCAGGTTTGTGACGGACTGCATCACATTGTCCTCCAATATCTCCTGGTACTGAAGAGAATTCATGGTACCTTGCACACGCTGAAGCTTCCCAGTACCTGCAGAAGCAAAACAGCCCCAAAGCATGATTGACCCCCCGCCATGCTTCACAGTAGGCAAGGTGTTCTTTTCTTCATAGGCCTTGTTCTTCCTCCTCCAAACATAGCGTTGATCCATGGGCCCAAACAGTTCTAATTTTGTTTCATCAGTCCACAGAACACTATCCCAAAACTTCTGTGGTTTGTCCACATGACTTTTGGCATACTGCAGTCGACTCTTCTTATTCTTTGGAGACTGCAAGGGGGTGCGCCTGGGAGTTCTGGCATGGAGGCCTTCATTACGCAGGGTGCGCCGTATTGTCTGAGCAGAAACTTCAGTACCTACATCTGACAAATCTTTTCTCAGTTCCTCAGCAGTCACACGGGGACTTTTCTCCACTCTACGCTTCAGGTAGCGCACAGCAGTCGAAGTCAGCATCTTCTTTCTGCCACGACCAGGTAGCGTTTCAACAGTGCCCTTTGCCTTGAATTTGCGAATGATGCTTCCTATGGTGTCTCTTGGTATGTTTAACATCTTTGCAATCTTCTTATAGCCATTGCCCTTCCTGTGAAGAGTAATCTCTCTTCTCTCTCTTGACTTCACCATGTTTGTAACCACACCAGTAAATGTCTAGAAGGAGCTGAGTATCACAGTCATTTTAAAGCTGCCTAATTGGTGCTTATTAGGCTTTATTGCTGCTCCCTGACATCCACAGGTGCTTTCAATACCTGATTGAAAACACTTCAATGGACCTCTGTTCTTCAGAGTGGTAGTCTTTAAGGGGTTGAATAATTGTGTCAATGAAGAATTCACAAAAGAAACATTTACTACTCTATTACAAAACCAATTGATGTCATTTTAGTTGCATATGCTTCTTTAAGAAGTCCTTGTAGGATTTCATTCTGAATTCAATTACAAATGTACTCTAAATTCTCTAAAACCATTTACAGCATTGGGGGGTTGAATAATTTTGAACACAACTGTATGTCCATGACCTTATATGACCTTATATGACCATATGACCTTATGTAGCTCCACCCCAATAAAAAGTATAAATACCTAATAATATAATACCCTATAATAATTGTTCTATAGTAAGAATGTGTATAGTGTATGAATGAAATTCGGATGTTCTACTTCTGTCATGTTGTCACTGTCATTCATAATTTCTCTCCTGCGGTTTCATGGCATTTTTTTCATTGGGTTCTCGCCGGAAGTAGTCATCTGGGTACTTTTCACCTCATATTTTTTATTAATGCTATGAATTTGGACGTGGCTCACATATGCTTTTATATAGCACTATATAGTACAGAAGTAGACATTTTTATAATTTAATTAATCATTTCAAGCCCCCCTCTCACAAATCTATGGGAAACCCTGATATAATCGACCAAACTTGCATAATTGCTGCATTCCAATTTGCCTACTTATAGTATTGTATGGTATACTATACTATATTTGTGTAAAAAGAAAAAGTACATGCTTTTGAGTGTGAAATGCAAACTTTGGGGCATAACACGTTGTAATAACTATGTCTTTTTTGTCCGGTTAGATGCTGATTATTAATCGCTCAAACACCTTTATCTAAACCTTAACCTTCAGACTCGCATATCCGCCATGTTTGTAGTTTTTTATCTTTTTATTGACGTTTGTAGTTCTGATCCTCATCCAATGTGTAGTGGGTTGTGGGCAATATTAGCTGTTAGAGTGTGGACGGATATGCACTTCGGATTCTAACTGGAAAAAGAAGTAGTTCATCTAGGTGTCTTTGGAATACTTATTTCAACATACTATGATTTGGGACAAACTAAATCTAACTTTGAATATTATTTAGGATGGATAAATGGTATTCAAATTGGTTGACAAAGCTGTGAATTGGGACACAGCAAATAAATTATTTCTGGGTAGAGACTCCAAGAAAATTACATGAACTTGTCAACTGATTTATTTCATTCAATCGTTCCACACGATTCCATTTTTTTTTTTTTTGCCCTTTTCACCAGCGCATGCATAGGATTGTGGGATATCATACAGTAGGAGTCCAAAAGTCTTGTGCATTCTTTAAAAAAAATCTAACTATATCAAATATGTAAATGTATTTAAATATAAATACTAAGGAAATATTTATTCTTCATTTCATACATCTCCAGTTTAAATGGAACAAATCCCAGATTTTCAGACCGTTCACAGACATTTGTACCTCACTGTATAATGAATTTAACAGTATTATTTATATATAACTACGGTATTTATTACTTTTTTGAATTTGCATTTCTTTTTATTTTGGTTTGTTTTAGTAATTTTAAGTGCTTTTAGTCAGTTCTATAATATTTAAAAAATATTTCTATTTTTATTGCAGTTTTAGTACTTGCCAAGGCAAGTTTATCATCTATTATTTATATTTATTTCAGCTTTATTTCGATTACAGAAAACAATTTTAAGCTTCATTTGTTTTTTACGCACACAGTCGAATGCATAGCCTTGTAAAGTATACTTCATTTGAATCAGGCGTTCGACGCATGCGCAGTTTTTACCAATCTCTTGCCACGAGTTACAACCCATGTAAACATCTTTGTATTCTTTCATGTTAGAGTTTCTAACCTCTTCGCACTATCTGTCGTCTATCTAGGTCTCCATCGTCGCTGTAGCTCGCATGCGTTCCGGTCTGTTCTGTTTATGCAGGTTTTCTTCAACTATCTTGTGAATTGAGGGCACGGTTGCCAACTTGTGGTTTAAATAAATGTGCACGCGGTTACAAAAATCCAGTGCTGCACATTCTCTTCCGATGACGAAATTCACGTCATGCGCACTATACGCTATACCCTCGCATACATGTAAAAAGTGAAGTAAACTTTGGGCTTAATAGTTTTGGATAACAATAGCAACCCTGTAAATTAAATGGGTTGCACTTTATTTTACAGTACGTGCACTTACATGTACTTACAGTGTACTTGGCTAAGAAAGTACTGGATAACATAAGGTAACTACATGGGTTCAGATTAAGGGTAGAGGGTTAGTACCTAGTTACAATATTTTAAATATGAAACGGTTTAATATCAAAAGTAACGTGCTCTGTCTTGTCTGTCGATGCGTTGTCAGTGTCCGCTTTGCTCCGCTATGTATTTTTCACTGCATGAGAACATTATGTGTGGCATGAGAGCGCATGGCTTGTCAGACAAAGCAACAGTTACTAAAGGGGGCGGGTCTTTGCGAAGGGTCGATTACTATAAGTACATAGTATGTACATGGGGAACAGGATTGTAAAATAAAGTGCCATTATTAAACGCAACATCAGAGGGACCGCTTGGTTTTCAGCACGATCTTTCAGGGCGGAGGATGAACAGACAGATGTTTTGCCATGTTCTTCTCTGAGATGACTCTGTGGCCTGAGGTCACATCATATCGTTATGAGATCCATCTTTGGAAGAATCAATCCCGGCTCTAATCAGTGTGTTTTGTGGTGCTGAAATAAAGGCGGTGAAGTGGCAATTTATTAGTGCTGAGCGTGTCGTAGTAGTGGGGCTCAGCTGGGATAAACTGACAGCGGGTCAGGTGAGGTCGGGCTTCTTAAGTAACATGGCAAACATACGGAAGGGGATGATCTGTTGTCCAAACCTGTCCATCGGAAGCCCTACGGAGCGAGGGGTGCGCATGCAGGGTCGTGGCCTCCTGGTCCGTTCTTCCTCTTTCTTTGTGCATTTTTTTGTTTTTTTTTTGCTTGTTTTTTAGGTGAGTTTTGAGATCAGAAAGATACAGTATTTTTCGCAGTGCTTTCCTTATCTGAAAAGATCATGGAAAATGTAAGAGTTTTCAGACGTTCATTTTAATGGTGTCTGTGATTTTAAATCAGTCCAGTTAACACTGATTCACTGGTTTGTTTGTGTCATCACTCAGTACTCAGATTTTCTTTTTCATATTAAAATGATGTAGAAATATTTCATATATGTTGCATACTATTTTAACAATGTCATGTATAAACAACATGGGAACAAATATATCATTGTCATATTACAATATGACAATAGGATCAGGTGCAAAGTGCATTTTTTTGCATTTTTACTTTTCATCATTTTTTCATTTTTCATCATTTTTAGTGCATTTGTTTAGGAAAGAAACTCATTGTGAAATTCACAAAAAATTTTATGTGTTTTATAGATATTTATATTTATATATATATATTGCATATAACCAAAATTGATTTTTGAACTTGATACTGAATTGAAGGCACCCCCCCTCCCCCCACATTTTACAATAAGAGGAACCCTAATTTCATTTAAATGTTTAATGTAAGAAGTAAATTATATTAAAAATGTAGTTAAAATAATCAAGGAATGTACATAATGAACAGATGAAACGGTGATATTTAATTGTATTTATATAAATGATACTTCCTCTCTATTTAGGCCATTTCAGAACAAAATTCATAAATATTGAGAGCTAGAATTTCAGACCAAAAATATAGATTTGTTTTTAATATCGTGTACTATATTGCTATCATGGAAAGCCTTCTAGATAGAACTCTGTTACGCCATTTATTTGGTGTTTTTCAGTGCAATGAACTCTTATCTGGAAAGATCATGGGAAATTTGAGCTGCTGCAGGAACCGATTTAAGCAGAATTGACTCGGGAATCTACCGGAAAATTTTGCCGCTTTAGGGATGTGTGTCTAAAATGGCTCCAGTAATATCTGCTGTCCTCTTCGGAGCTGCATAAACGGCACTTAGTTGGATGACGGTGTTGCCGGCGGCGGCCTGCAGTGCTGAGAAGGCGAATATCCCTGCCGTCAGCTCTTCCCGCCGCTCGTAGAGGTGACGCCAAGGTGAAGGCAGACTCGCAGAATGGTTGGAAATCATTGATATTCTGACTCGCAGGCTGCAAATGACTCTGTGGCAGATGGAGTCTTTGTCAGTGAAGAAAAATAGCAGCGAGGGAGTAACAACGCTGTTTCTCCCCCCCGTCGGCCCTCAGGATGGCGGGCGGGCGAGTAGCGATGACCTTCCTCGCTCAGGGGGATCCAGCACGACTACGTTGATCAATTAGCAGTCTCTCTTTGTTTAAAAGGGAAGTGGATATGCATTTTTAAGAGAGGCAATGAATTTTGTCAGTATGGTGAGAGTAGATTTAATATAAGTAGAAACATTTAATGGACAAATAGTTGGTTCTTAGGGCTCAGTGATATATTGAATATTCATAACATATGAATTCATATAGTCATTTTAAGTGTCTCTCTGTATCAAAACAAAACCCTATTAGAATTGGAAAGTTGCGCAAAACTGTTCAAACCGATTCAATGATTCATCACTCAATGTTCACAGCTTTAGTTTTTTTATATTCAAATATTTTAGTAAAAATGGTTAAATATTATTAAAATATATATATATATATATATATATATATATAAAATATATGGTTAAATATTTTATTATTATAACTGAAAATAAAAGATTGAAGATTCTTGAACTCGATAGTGAATATTTTTTTAATGTGGAAGGTTTTTTTGTTTTGTTTTTATGTTTAATGTAAGGAAGTAAAATATATAAAAAATGTAGTTAGTCATGTTTTTTAATATTAATTTTGATTTATGTAAATTTATTGTTAATTTATATTTGTGTAAGTCTAATTTGCCCCTATTTTGGTGTGTGTAAAACATAAATGAGCTGCTGCTCCCCGCCCCCTTTCCAGAAGAGGGCGGAGCTTTAACAGCTCAACAACAACAACAAAGCTGGAGAATCTCACGCAGACGGTGTTCATTGTTCAAACTGATGGAGAGACTCAGGAAGAAGTTCCAACTTTTAGACGTTTCTGAACGGTTAGTGGATAAATTGATGTACTTGCTGTGGAGTTGATCCACTCATTACTAGCATGTGTCGTCACGTTCGTCTTCTTTCCTCGAATCGACCCTCGTTTGTGAAGCAGTCCGGCGTAAAATGACGGCATCAACAACACTCGACTACAACAACTCTAAAGCAGCTCAACATGACCCCGCCCACTTTGTTGTTTGTTTCCGGGGGCGGGGTTTATGTAAATTTTAGGGTTAGTGATGTCACCTGGAAGAAGCTCGTTGTAGTCCCTACTAGCTTTCTGTAAAAGAAAATATCTCCCTTTGCATTGAACTTTGCTCAAACAGCAACATTACACACTAACTAAAGCTTAAAAAGTGAAATCATGATCAAGGACCCCTTCAAAATAAAGAATATCATCAAAAAACAAGCTATTTTTCTCCCTTTTCCCATAATTTATTGTATGAGAGTAAAGAGATGCAATATTGCTCTTTATGCATTAAATGTGACAGAATTACAATGGATAAGATTACTCTCATTAAAGCCGTTTTAATATTTAACTCACAATTACCTGCACAAATAAGCCTACGATGTTTGTATGACAGACAGTACGGTACAGTACAAGTCAAAATATATTTGAAAAGCAAAAGAGAGAATTGTTTGCAGCTCTTGTTTACCCTGTCTTGTTTAACAATTAGCATAATTAATGGGACTAAACTATCCTGATCACTAAACGAGATTTTTAATGGATTGCATTTAATGATTTAAAGACTCTTTTATGGAGTGAAGTAATTACCCAGCGTTCACTGCTCAAACACAGAGCACGTTTTCTGCTGCTGGGTGAAAGGAAAGATTAGGCATGTTGCGCATTTGAATTAATTGTTTTTGCAGTGAAATTGTAATTCTGAACAGATGAAAGAGGAAGTTGTTCGGGAACAGTGCTGGTTGCATGACCGCTTCAGGTTTGTAATCGTACAAATACGAGTTCTAATTCTCCTGACATCCGTATCCCATGTTCAGAACGGAAAACCGATGAATAGAAACAGCCGTGCGGAGTGCGGAATAACATCTAGAATGTAATTCTCTGGTGTAACGTGCATGTATTGCAGGTTGATGGCTGATTTTCATTAGCGGCCTCATTGACATGCACGCTGTGTCTTCCTGCACCAGAATGCACGGTATGTGTCGTGCTGGGTCTTGCCATTGTTTGAATATTGAGTTTCTTTTTTTCATTTTTCAGGAAAAAGAAAAGATGCCCTTATACGTGCACAGGTTGCAGTATATTTATGACTGGATAAATCCAATGCATTTTTTAACATTGGTTAATGCGGTTCACAGATTTAAGCAGTTGATCGTCGCTAAGATTGCTCCCAGATGCATGAGTGCGAGGCCACAGGTGACAACAGAGCTGCTGTATATTTAGCACAAAATAGCCCTCCAATCAGATCGCATCCTTCTGAATAAATCACTTCAGACTTAGAATTGGTGATAGATGCCCTGGGAATTTTCTGTCAGGAAATTTCTTTTGAGAATCAGTGAGATGTCTTTTACAGTATGCAATAGACGAGCTGATGCCGTTCGTAATTTGTTTTTAAAGCGCTGTATTTTTTAACTGTGCAATGCATCTTAACGTTTACAGTCATTTGCGTTAAAGTGGTGCTGTAATGTGATGAATCCTTCACGGTGTAACAAGCATGCAGCGCTCTCTGCTCTTTAGAGATGAACGAGTGTTGGCCAAGGGCATCGCCAGCGTGTTTGATGGTGTTGATGATTTATGATTACTTTAACAAGGCAATTTGTTCCTTAGCATTTAAACTGCAGCGGCGCATGCTTTACTGGAATACATCATTGAGCTGTTGACTGAAGATGGGGTTCGTGAAATAGATACAAGCATTGCGATACATGGATGAAAATGCATACACTGTAATAAAGGATTGTAATTTTAATGTAAAACACCGCAAAAATGCAACGATACAAACCTGGGACATATAATGCAATTTTACTGTAAAATACTGTTAAAGTTACAGTGAAAGAGCGAGTCATCTTGTAATTTACAATGGAAAAAAAAAAAAAAAACGTTTTGACATTCCCAGAATTCTTTGTGCAGAATTTGTTGTTTATTCAACTATTTCATCTTAGTTTTTTTCTTATTAGTCATTATCAGTTAAATAGGGTTTTTATATTACATCTTATGTTGTGTTTTAGTGTGGTGTTTATGTTGATGATGTTTTGTATTTGTATACATGTCACACTTTCTATATATTAGTATTTACTTCATCTTGTGGAAAAAATACATGTTTGATTCATCGTGCGACTTCATGTTCAGTGTATTATAAAGGTACAAATGTTAGTGCGCAAGTAGTTTATTAATATATACTAACATTTGAGAGCGGAAGCGCTGGCGGCACGAAGTTTTACAGAAGGTGACACTGTGGTTTTTATTTTAATCATAAAGTAATTTAATCATATTACTATTGTTTTGCATTAAGTGCAGTTACTAATAATATTACATGTTTGTTTATTGTAAATTTGATAGTAAAACACTGAGCTATTTTATCTAAAATACACAATTTTATTAACAACAGTAACGTGCAAAAGCCAAATTTTAATTGAGGAAAAATGTAAATATTCTATTTATTAAATGTTCATACTGAACTGACCGACAGCTTCAGTGATTATAAAATGAGCGCTCTTCGATTGCTTTCTGTGTAATTCTGTCACAATTTGAAGAAAAGTGTAACACAGTTCGTAAGAACGGGAAGAAGGAGGCGGGAACCGGCGAATGTTAAAACATAACTTTAATAAACTCAAAATAAACAAACAACAAAACAAAAGTAAATGGCGGCAATTCCTCACGGCGACTGCCACCCACACAAACAAAACAAAATAAAACGCAACATAAAATCCAGGCCTTGTCCTCTCTCGTCCTTCACTGTCGTCGCTCCTCTTTTATGCGTCCGGAGCTCCTCTGTGAGAGACACGAGACCGGTGTAGCGTGCAGCTAACGCTCATTACCACTTGCGCCACCGGCCTCGCGCCGTTCCCTCACGGCTCTCGCCCGCCCTGCTCGTCACAAAAAGCTTCTGTTTTTCACAAGACTGTGTCCATCCAGTGTTATTTTACACTAGATTACTTTAATTTCTGTAGTCTTCACTGTAAAAATTAAATACAGATTAAATCTTACTGTTAAAGTTATAAAATGTATTCAGTCAAGAGCAGAAAGTGATTTTCTTTGTCTTTTGTTTTTGGATCAACATGACAGACAGCAGCAGGAATATTGGACGGATTCCCTCTTTCTCAACTATTTAACGTTCCAAAACTGACTGAGTTTAACTGGATACTCGCATTTTGACATCATTTTGTATGTATTTGACGGTTTTAGCGCAGTTAGACACTCATTTTAGTGACTCAGAAGCTGTTTGAGACGGAGAAGCGGCTCGTGCTCCACTAATACAGATCCTACATTAGCGTGAAACCTGCGGGAATGACTAAAATTATGCCCAATACAAGAACTATTCAACCGGAGCCAATGAGACGAGTGAGGGAGAGGAGGCGCCCGCGCCGGTGTGTTCCTTCGCCATTGGAGAGAGAAGAGCGAGAACGCTGGAAACAAAACGGATCAGCTCAGAATGGGAAAGACGTGACACTGACCGGTCGGTCTCCTATCCGGGAGGACAATTGACCGAGTGGTGAAACAAGTTTCTTGTGTTTCCACCTTTAGTAGTGACAGTTTTCTTGCATGTTCTATTAAATATTGTGTTTGATTGTTGGAGGTCTGACCTCTTGTAACACTTCCATACTATTGAAGTAGCTCCTTTTTAGGGACTAAATCCTCATCGGAGGCTGACATGCTGCTCTTGCTCACAGACAGGTGTTTTTGTGCGCACTAGGGAACGCAAATGTACCATACGTCACTGCGTCGCTATATCATTGATATTGTGAGATTACTTTTTTTTTTTATCATGTAAAAAATTACACCGATGTTATCGTGGACGGTATGATATGACACACCCCTAGTATGAAGAACCGCATCTGTTTTACTGTCTGTAAAGAGTGATGCCACTGCATTAACAACTAGTTGTTCAGTTCTTGTGAACTCAGTTGTCTCTGTCTGAATCTTTCAAGTGTGAATGTGTCACTCCTGTGAATCACTGAACCCCTCAGAAGAGGAGTGACAACCGTATTGAACCGCAGCTGCTGTGGTTTCGTTCCTTCCTCTGGTAACGGCAAGATGTTATGAGGTTAAACTTGATTTACTTTGAACATCTGTCTGAAGCAGGTGTGAGGGAGCTGAGCATTGAGCTTCACAGTATTTCTACTATCAGGGGAGTTTTAAACCAGATGAAAAAATAAATATAGGGATTTCACAGGGTTCACTGCTTGGCACTTGTGAAATGTAATACTTACATTTTGTACTGATATTTAGCGCCTGAACACGTACTGCTTGTTTAATTGGAGTTATAGTTAGGCTTTACAGTCACCATAAATGTTTTCTTTTTTTTTTTGGTAGGCATGTTTATACTTATGGTATTTTCTTTGTCCTTGTGTATTTTTGCAGTTTGGTTTTTGACGAGGACATCACATAATCTGTCCATATTTTGACTAGCATCTATAAAGTTTTTTTTTGTTTAATTGCATTTTGCATTATTTTTTTCCTTGCTGTCTGAGGCGCTCAGGGGTGCCCACCATAAAACTACTAGACTAAATGATAAAGAGGTATTAGATTATTGAGGTGATTATGCCGATTTAATCATGCTTTGGTGAGGTATTGTCTCGCTCCAGTCAAAGCCCAAATTACTGTCTGAAATGTGCAAATAACCATCACCGCCATTATTTCATTGTCATGGGAGGGTGCTTTAAGTTCTGTGGTTTATTGTTGCAATAAACAAGTGAATTTTCAAATTGGTGGCATTATAAAACAGAGCCTCTGTGATTGTTAAAGGAATAGTTTTACTCCCCCAAAAATCAAGTCATTATTTACTCGGCCTCATGAAGATCCAGACCTGTATGCTGTTATTTTCTCAGTGGAACACGAAAAGAGAAATGTAATGCTGCCTTTTTTTCATGCAACCAGCAGTAGTTCAAGGTGACATGTATACAAGCTTTTTTTTGCCATTTAAATAAAAAAAATAAAAGAGGTGATTGCAACATCTGACTTTTTTCTCAGAATTGTGAGATATAAAGTCAGAATTCTTAGTTATAAAGTCAGAATGACGAGATATAAAGTCAGAATTGCGAGATATAAAGTCGGAATTGCGAGATATAAAGTCAGAATTGCGAGATATAAAGTCAGAGTTTATTATTAATTTAGTGGCGGAAACAAGCTTCCATAGACATCAGTCACTGTACAAAAAAACTCGATATGAAAATCCAGAAAATCACATTGTAGGATTTTTAAATAATTAATTTGCATTTTATTGCATGACATAAGCATTCGATCACCAACCAACCAGTAAGAATTCCGGCTCTCACAGACCTGTTAGTTTTTCTTTAAGAAACCCTCCTGTTCTCCACTCATTACCTGTATGAACTGCACTTGTTTGAACCTGTATAAAAGGCACCTGTCCACACACTCAATCTAACAGACTCCAACCTCTCCACAATGGCCAAGACCAGAGAGCTGTGTAAGGACATCAGGGATCAAACAGTACACCTGCACAAGGCTGGGATGGGCTACAGGACAATAGGCCAGCAGCTTGGTGTGAGAAGGAAACAACTGTTGGTGCAATTATTAGAAAATGGAAGAAGTTCAAGATGATGGTCAATCTCCCTCGGTCTGGGGCACGATCTCACCTCCTGGGGCATCAATGATCAAGGTGAGGGATCAGCCCAGAACTACACGGCAGGACCTGATCAATGACCTGAAGAGAGCTGGGACCACAGTCTCAAAGAAAACCATTAGTAACATACTACGCCGTCATGGATTAAAAACCTGCAGCGCACGCAAGGTCCCCCCGCTCAAGCCAGAGCATGTCCAGCCTCGTCTGAAGTTTGCCAATGACCGTCTGGATGATCCAGAGGAGGAATGGGAGAAGGTCATGTGATCTGATGCAGGCGCGCAGATGGCACTAGGGACGGGGGGGACATGTCCCCCCCAAATTCATAGTGACCCGATCCGTCCCCCGCCCTCACTATCCCTACGAGAGGCGACAAAAATCGGTAAAACAGGGGATTAACCAGTGTTTGCACTCTCTCTGAGTGACGCCGGGGCGTGAACCTTTTTTTTTCCAAGTACTGTAGGGGAAGGTCCCACCTTTTTCTCCTCCTATTGGGTAGGTTTAGGGGTCGCGTTAGGATAGCCAATCGGAGAGAGCTTTCCTAGCCAATCAGAGGCGACAAAGGCGGGACCTCGTGCCTGTATGAGCGGTAACCATAGTGATCATATACAATTTATGACTGAGCTGAGTCGGTGATTTTCTGAACTGAAAAAAAATCGAATGCAAATGCCTCATAAAGGCAATGAAGAGACAAAAAAACAATCACCTCGTTCTTTCAAAAAACAAACAATGTAAGTATCCTATGCCTGTTGACTTTCCCAGATGTGGCAGGTTAGATTTGTTAAGGGAATAACTAGTCTGACAATAATGGCAAGAAGGCTTTTGCCCTTAGCAAACACAGCAAAAACTATTTATCGTCAGGAAATAATGTTTTATCTTATCATTTAACCCATTGTACAAATTGACTGAGGTATGTTCACTGTCGTGTAAGCCACTATAAAAATAATTATAAGTAAATTTGTGTGTAAACAACAAATAAAGGCCTACATAAACTTTTGACATCCTCTTATAGCAGGAAATCATGTTTTTTTTTAATGTACGGAGCAACGGAGGATATAGATTCTTAAATTATGGACTATGAAAAACATTTCTTAATATGTCATACATCATTTGAAAGATAATTCTAACCTATAAATTGCAACAAACTTGCAACACATAAATTAATTTTTTTTTGGTTTTTTTTTTGCACATAGGTTCTTTGCTTTTTTTGTTCATAATGATAGACTTTGTATGCTGAGATAAGCAAATGTTTGAATAAAACATACTTTGCTGAAGACATGAAGTTTTGGTGGGTGATTGACATACTAGTCTAATAACAGTCTGATCATGAATTGCTAGTGGTGATCAGGTAGGCATTTGTTTACTTTTGTTCATTGTTGTTTATCCATGATTTCAAATAAGAATCCCCCAATGGCTTTTTAGTGCAAATCATTAGCCCAAATTACGCAAAGTAACTACTTGAGCACTAGTTAAAGCCCAAATTACGCAAAATAACGAATTGAGTTTAAATAATTTGCTGACAGCTTGGTCCCCCCCAGTTAAAAAATCCTATCTGCTCCCCTGGTCTGATGTGACAAAAATAGAGCTTTTTGGTCTAAACTCCACTCGCCGTGTTTGGAGGAAGAAGGAGGATGAGTACAACCCCAAGAACACCATCCCAACCGTGAAGCATGGAGGTGGAAACCTCATTCTTTGGGGATGCTTTTCTGCAAAGGGGACGGGACGACTGCACCGTATTGAGGGGAGGATGGATGGGATCATCGTGAGATCTTGGCCAACAACCTCCTTCCCTCAGTAAGAGCATTGAAGATGGGTCGTCTCTGGGTCTTCCAGCATGACAACGACCCGAAACACACGGACTGGATAACCAAGGAGAGGCTCCGTAAGAAGCATCTCAAGGTCCTGGAGTGGCCTAGCCAGTCTCCAAACCTGAACCCAATAGAAAATCTCTGGAGGGAGCTGAAAGTCCAGCGGCAGCCCCGAAACCTGAAGGATCTGGAGAAGGTCTGTATGGAGGAGTGGGCCAAAATCCAGCAGTGTGAGCAAACCTGGTCAAGAACTACAGGAAACATATGATCTCTGTAATTGCAAAGAAAGGTTTCTGTATCAAAAATTACGTTCTGCTTTTCTGATGTATCAAATGCTTATGTCATGCAATAAAATGCAAATTATTTACTTAAAAATCATACTATGTGATTTTCTGGATTTTTGTTTTAGATTCCGTCACTCACAGTTGAAGAGTACCTATGATAAAAATGATTGACTTCTACATAAGTGGGCAAACCCGCAAAATGGGCAGTGTATCAAATACTTGTTCTCCCCACTGTAGGCTATAGTTCTCAAGTCAAATGAATTAACACACATTGTGACCGTAAGAGCTGCTGGAAAATTCTTCCCAATTTTTACTTTCATGTTCCATTGACAAAGTTCCTATGTCTTTTCAAACCTTTATTTTTCCGAGTTAATAATGACAATCTTTATTTTGAGAGGCTCTCTTGTGTAATGATTCAAAATGTCAAACAGTTTTTTTGTTTTTTTTTGGAAATCGGATTACTTTGACAACATAACTGATGTCTAGTATCGTCCCGACTCCCTCATTGTCTATAAAGCACTATTTACAAACAGCTGAAGGTAGATTTGGGACGAACTTTGAAACCAGGATGCTTGCATTATGAGCAAACAAGACGAGAAACTCCCTTTCATTTGTGGCAGCTGAATACAAATGACTTCTCACTTTTATTTGAGCACACTATGGTTTTCTCACCATATGTGTCATATAAATTGAATTCCACTATGGATTTAGAAAGAGAGCTGCTTTTTATCTCTAGTCTAATAAGATCTGTCTGGTGTGCAACTGCATACTGCCTGTTTTCAATGAGCTTAAACTCAGGGAAATGTTGAATCTGAACACCAATCTCAGTTTTTAATATTTACAGTACACTCGAGCAGCTTTTGTGAATTCTACACACCGTAAATTTATTTTGTAATCATCTAGATGGAAGAAAATGGGCTGTGTTTTGGCTCATTTTCTGTCTTTTGTTTGTTTTACTCAAGGGAGAGTTTGCCGTTATGGTTGTTTTTGCATGTGACAGTTCTTTCATCAGAACTAATTTCCACAGATCGAGCTCATGTTCTTCTGGGATTTGAATCTGTTGCAGAGTGTAAATTAAAACTCTCTTCATGAGGTTCTGAGCTTCACTCTTTATTAAAATCATTGCTGTAAAGAAATTTAAGTCAAGGGTTACACAAGATGCTAATCTTGAAACATCAGCTCTGTTCAAGAACCCATTTATCTGCCTACATAATCAGTATTGACTTTGAAAGTCAATGCTTTGGCCTCCACATTTCAATGGAAGTGTTAGTATAAACACGACTGCTTTCATGCGGAACCGAGAGCTTTTCTGTATCTGTTTCTCTCCTTCTTAGCGATTCACTCCTGTACTCACAATAATTCAATAACTCATTTCAACAATATTCCATGTAAAATGCTTATCCATTTTTCACACATTATCAGTGTCCTTGGATGAGAGCCAAGACAGGAAATTCCTTCAGATTCATTGTGTACCTTATTCCCAAACTATTAAATGAACTGATTAAAGAGTTTAAAATAAAATAAAATCATATTTATATAATTTATGTGTGTGTGCATATATACATATACATATTTATTTATTTATATAATATATATATATTTAAATATAAAATATAAATAAAACTAAGTTGTTAATAAATGAATAATACATAAATTGCATTAATTAAATTACATTAAAATATTATATAAATTATGTAAATTACATATTGTTTAAAATAAATACACAAAATAATTATAAATAATTAAAAGTGTGTAATTTTTTTTTTGCAACTGCAATGGCTGATTGGTTGCTTCAAAACATAAATTAGTGATAAATATATATAATAATGTCAAATGTCTCTTAACTTCAGCTCAGACACTCTAGTGTGAATGTCACACACATTTAATTCCCTCCGCAGATGTTAAGAGACCTTCATGTCGTACTGCTGTTCACCTTGATCTTGGGGTTTCTCTAGAACGGTCTCTGACAGTTCTAGAGAAACAACATATAATTTGTTGACCCTCGTGCCCTCTTTATAAATAGCAGGCCTGCATTTTTTTATCTGGTCATCACTGACATCTGAAGTGTCATCCGTCCAAACAGCCTTCTAACGGCCTTGGTCTTGAGGTGCCATTGTTTGAGAAGGAGAGGGCCAGGACTTTAAATTTGGCTTCACTTAAGTTATTACTAAATAAATAGGTTGAGTAATTACAGTGTGCTTTTCACAGCTGACTGCAATTTTCTGTATTTTTTATATTATGTTTGTTCCAGGCCTGGGTGAAGCATCAATTATTAGTGATATTGTCACAATATCTTTGCTGATGATATAAAATTAGGGAAAACCTTGTATATCATGATCATGTTAAAAGTCTTGCTTATGAAGATGGTATGCCAATATTTCACTCTCCTTTTTTTGACTATTGCTGCTTCTGAAATGGCATACTCTCTTGAGTCAGTAGTTATTTACTTCACGACCGCTAAAAAGTATGTTCTATATAGTATGAATGTAATCTGGACTACATTCGCCATGTTGTTATTTATCATGTGACCTACCAGCTTCAGTTCCATTCACAATTTCTCTTTTTCAGCTTTTTGTTGGGAGACTTTTTGAATAATATTCATATTTCTTTTATAGTTCATAATTTTTTTATTTTTGGTACCTTTTACATCCATATGATTTCCAAACTTATCTTTTGTTAATTTAATAAAAATTGATTGGATGGATGGATGGGATAATGGGGCGATGGAACAATGGATGGATGGATGGATGGATGGGACAATGGTTGGGTGGATGTATTGGGTTATGGAACGCTGGATAGATGGATGGATGGGATAATGGACTGATGGGTGGATAGAACAATTGATGGATGGGACAATGGAACGATTGGTGAATGATGGATGGATAGAATATGGATAGAACGATAGATGGATGGAAGGTTAGAACGATGGATGGATGGATGGATGGATGAATGATGGATGGATAGAATATGGATAGAACGACAGATGGATGGAAGTTTAGAATGATGGATGGATAGAATAATGGATAGAGCAATAGATGGATGGATGGATGGAAGGTTAGAATGATGGATGGATGGTTTAATGATGGATGGATAGAATATGGATAGAACGATAGATGGATGGATGGAAGGTTAGAATGATGGATGGATGGATGAATGAATGATGGATGGATAGAATATGGATAGAATGATAGATTGATGGATGGAAGGTTAGAATGATGGATAGAATGATGGATGGATGGATGGAAGGTTAGAATGATGGATGGATGGATGAATGAATGATGGATGGATAGAATATGGATAGAACAATAGATGGATGGATGGAAGGTTAGAATGATGGATGGATGGAAGGTTAGAATGATGGATGGATTGATGAATGAATGATGGATGGATAGAATATGGATAGAACGATGGATGGATGGAAGGTTAGAATGATGGATAGAACAATAGATGGATGGATGGATGGATGAAAGGTTAGAACGATGGATGGATAGAACGACGTATAGAACAATAGATGAATGGATGGAAGGTTAGAATGATGGATAGAACGATGGATGGAGGTATGGATGGAAGGTTAGAATGATGGATGGATAGAACGATGGATAGAATTATATGGATAGATGATGATGATGGCTAGAATGATGGGTGGATGGATTGATGGATGGATGATAGAAGGATGATGATAGAAGGATAGATGGATTCATTGAGTTATTCATTCATTCAAAATGTGTCTGTAGGTCCAGTGCACTTTAGTACAATCTGGGTCCTGAAACAAAAGGATTGAGTTACAGCTCTTTCTCCTCCTCTCTCTACTTCTCACTCATTATTCAGTCTGATTAGAGATCGGGAGTGAAGATGACGAGGGCGTGTTGAAGAGTGTGAGCACAACCCCCAGGGGTCATTTTGCTTTTCTACCGCGCAGCAACACCAGCTTGAACCCTTCCATTTCTCTCTTTTCCTCTCTGTGATTGCCTGTCATTTATCTTCCACCTGTTTGCATGCAAATCACTTCTGCACAGGAAGTTGTTTTTGTTGTTTTCATGAAATGCGTCTGTTGACTATTTGCTTTTGTGATTGAAGTATAAATTATGCAAATTATGCATTTGTAAGACTTCACCTTGTTAACTTTGACACAGAGGAAAAACACATCTTTTCCACTGAGCGATATTTTGGAACAAAGCTTGACGCAGTATGCAGACATTTACAGTAATTTCTTCAGTGATTTCTGTACAGTCGTGGCCAAAAGTTTTGAGAATTACATAAATATTGGAAATTGGAAAAGTTGCTGCTTAAGTTTTTATAATAGCAATTTGCATATACTCCAGAATGTTAATAAGAGTGCTCAGATGAATTGCATAGTCCTTCTTTGCCATGAAAATGAACTTAATCCCAAAAAACCTTTCCACTGCATTTCATTGCTGTCATTAAAGGACCTGCTGAGATCATTTCAGTAACCGTCTTGTTAACTCAGGTGAGAATGTTGACGAGCACAAGGCTGGAGATCATTATGTCAGGCTGATTGGGTTAGAATGGCAGACTTGACATGTTAAAAGGAGGGTGATGTTTGAAATCATTGTTCTTCCAATTGTTTACCATGGTGACCTGCAAAGAAACGCGTGCAGCCATCATTGCGTTGCATAAAAATGGCTTCACAGGCAAGGATATTGTGGTTACTAAGATTTCACCTAAATCAACAATTTATAGGATCATCAGCAACTTCAAGGAAAGAGGTTCAATTCTTGTAAAGAAGGCTTGAGGGCGTCCAAGAAAGTCCAGCAAGTGCCAGGATCATCTCCTAAAGAGGATTCAGCTGCGGGATGCAGAGCTTGCTCAGGAATGGCAGCAGGCAGGTGTGAGCGCATCTGCACGCACAGTGAGGCCAAGACTTTTGGAAGATGGCCTGGTGTCAAGAAGGGCAGCAAAGAAGCCACTTCTCTCCAAAAAAAACATCAGGGACAGATTGATCTTCTGCAGAAAGTATCGAGAATGGACGGCTGAGGACTGGGGCAAAGTCATATTCTCCGATGAAGCCCCTTTCCGATGGTTTGGGGCATCTGGAAAAAGGCTTGTCAGGAGAAGAAAAGCTGAGCGCTCCCATCAGTCCTGTGTCATGCCAACAGTGAAGCATCCTGAGACCATTCATGTGTGGGGTTGCTTCTCATTCAAGGGAGTGGGCTCACTCACAATTCTGCCCAAAAACACAGCCATGAATAAAGAATGGCACCAAAACACCCTCCAACAGCAACTTCTTCCAACAATCCAACAACAGTTTGGTGAAGAACAATGCATTTTCCAGCACGATGGAGCACCGTGCCATAAGGCAAAAGTGATAACTAAGTGGCTCAGGGACCAGAACGTTGAAATTTTGGGTCCATGGCCTGGAAACTCCCCAGATCTTAATCCCATTGAGAACTTGTGGTCAATCCTCAAGAGGCGGGTGGACAAGCAAAAAGCCACTAATTCTGACAAACTCCAAGAAGTGATTATGAAAGAATGGGTTGCTATCAGTCAGGATTTGGCCCAGAAGTTGATGGAGAGCATGCCCAGTCGAATTGCAGAGGTCCTGAAAAAGAACGGCCAACACTGCAAATACTGACTCTTTGCATAAATGTCATGTAATTGTCGATAAAAGCCTTTGAAACGTATGGAGTGCTTGTAATTATATTTCAGTACATCACAGAAACAACTGAAACACAGATCTAAAAGCAAAAATTGTGAAAACTAATATTTATGGAATTCTCAAAACTTTTGGCCACGACTGTACACTCCATCATGGATTGAATCTTGTAATGAGTTTATCATTGGCACTATCTCAGATAGGCCCGCCCTCATCAGCATGTACAAACCGAACACACAAACTTTCGTTTTACGTGATGGTCAGACAGTCTCCTCTTGGGGAAATGAATGGTTCTAGAAGAGACGAATAGTTGCCTTTCTTTTCTTTCCTCGTCTTTCTTCCCAGCCGCAATTTCTAAACAGAAATGTAATGAAAGTTGTTAAATCAGCTTCGTACATGATTGAACATCGATCAGTTGTTTACGGCTTTCATGGTCTTCAGTTCCGATTTGACATAAATGCCTGTAATTTAGACTAATTACTCTAATGATCTTTTGGAAAAGGCTGTAATCTCACAAAAACCATGCTAATATGGAGCATGTAGCAATTTCCCATCCGTTGAGTTCTCCAGAGGCAGAGCTGAGCAGAATTATCGTTTATTTTCTTGCTTTTGATTAAAAATAAATTGAGCTCTTGTTTCATGACCTTAATTTGGATCGTTATATTTGCTTATCAGACACATATGATGGTGTGATGTCACCAGAGGCAGAAAAGCAACTGCGGGAAGGATTTGAGCCGGCTGTAAACAAGCGTTTGTAATCAGGTGTAATAACCCTGGAGTAATTGTGTCTCACAAGTGTTATCTTCAGTTTTCTCCTGGTTGAATCTTATGAAAACGTCTCCAGGTCATGTTTCACCTCTACATTAGCAGAGGGAAAAAAATGTCACAAAAAAGAAAATGAGTTTTGCGTGACAATTAAGCATGTTTTCCCAAATCGGATGCCAATAATGCATCTAAACATTCTCAGAGGCGACTCCTTGGATTATACTGTATTAGTGTATAATCTAATATTGTACTTTTTAAATTTAAAAGCACATAAAATATTAACAAATAAATGCTTGCATTTCATATATGTTTTTATAAATTTAAAGGTATACATTTATATCAAATTTTACTGTACTGACAATCAGATTTCTTTGCATTTGGAATTTGTGGTATAATTAGCTTGATTTTCATTAAAAAATGTTTTGTAAAAATCTTAGTGATCATAAAACAAATATATATATAATTTATCTAAAACATATATATATATACATTACTTATAAATTATATTTATTATTTAAAAAAAAAAAAAAATATATATATATATTATATATATATATATATATATATTAAAAATAATAAATATTTATTTATTAAACATTTTCTATATATATATATATATATATATATGTACAGTACTGTGCAAAAGTTTTAGGCAGGTGTGAAAAAATGCTGTAAAGTAAGAATGCTTTCAAAAATAAACTTGGTAATAGATTATATTTATCAATTAACAAAATGCAAAGTGAGTGAACAGAAGAAAAATCTAAATCAAATCCATATTTGGTGTGACCACCCTTTACCTTCAAAACAGCATCAATTCTTCAAGGTACACTTGCACAAAGTCAGGGATTTTGTAGGCATATAGTTAGGTGTATGATTAAACAATTATACCAAACAGGTGCTAATGATCATCAATTCAATATGTAGGTTGAAACACAATCATTAACTGAAACAGAAACAGCTGTGTAGGAGGAATAAAACTGGGTGAGGAACAGCCAAACTCAGCTAACAAGGTGAGGTTGCTGAAGACAGTTTACTGTCAAAAGTCATACACCATGGCAAGACTGAGCACAGCAACAAGACACAAGGTAGTTATACTGCATCAGCAAGGTCTCTCCCAGGCAGAAATTTCAAGGCAGACAGGGGTTTCCAGATGTGCTGTCCAAGCTCTTTTGAAGAAGCACAAAGAAACAGGCAACGTTGAGGACCGTAGACGCAGTGGTCGGCCAAGGAAACTTACTGCAGCAGATGAAAGACACATCATGCTTACTTCCCTTCGCAATCGGAAGATGTCGAGCAGTGCCATTAGCTCACAATTGGCAGAAAACAGTGGGACCCTGGTACACCCATCTACTGTCCGGAGAAGTCTGGTCAGAAGTGGCCTTCATGGAAGACTTGCGGCCAAAAAGCCATACCTCCGACGTGGAAACAAGGCCAAGCGACTCAACTATGCACGAAAACACAGGAACTGGGGTGCAGAAAAATGGCAGCAGGTGCTCTGGACTGATGAGTCAAAATTTGAAATATTTGGCTGTAGCAGAAGGCAGTTTGTTCGCCGAAGGGCTGGAGAGCGGTACACGAATGAGTGTCTGCAGGCAACAGTGAAGCATGGTGGAGGTTCCTTGCAAGTTTGGGGCTGCATTTCTGCAAATGGAGTTGGGGATTTGGTCAGAATTAATGGTATCCTCAATGCTGAGAAGTACAGGCAGATACTTATCCATCATGCAATACCATCAGGGAGGCATCTGATTGGCCCCAAATTTATTCTGCAGCATGACAACGACCCCAAACATACAGCGAAAGTCATTAAGAACTATCTTCAGTGTAAAGAAGAACAAGGAGTCCTGGAAGTGATGGTATGGCCCCCACAGAGCCCTGATCTCAACATCATCGAGTCTGTCTGGGATTACATGAAGAGAGAGAAGCAACTGAGGCTGCCTAAATCCACAGAGGAACTGTGGTTAGTTCTCCAAGATGTTTGGGCCAACCTACCTGCCGAGTTCCTTCAAAAACTGTGTGCAAGTGTACCTAGAAGAATTGATGCTGTTTTGAAGGCAAAGGGTGGTCACACCAAATATTGATTTGATGTAGATTTTTCTTCTGTTCACTCACTTTGCATTTTGTTAATTGATAAATATAAACTATTAACATGTCTATTTTTGAAAGCATTCTTACTTTACAGCATTTTTTCACACCTGCCTAAAACTTTTGCACAGTACTGTATATTTAGATAAATAATATATATATAAAATGTTTAATAAATAAATATTAAATAAATATAAAATATAGAAATATATACATAAATAAACTTCCATATTATTATGTATTGAACATTTCTTACGTATATATATATATATATATATATATATATATATATATATATATATATATATATATATTTGTTTTTTTAATAATAAATATAATATATAGATATAGATAAATTTTATATTTATAGATAAATTTTATAAATAAATATATATATATATATATATAATATATATATATATATATATATATATATATAAATTTTTTATTAAATAAATATAAAATATATATACATATATATATACATAAATATATTTCCATATTATTATGTATTGAAAATTTCTTATGTTTCTTTATTTTTATTTCCTGGTGTAAATTTATTTAAATTTTGGGGTGAAATGTGACCAATATATTCTTGTCAGATTTTATGATTTTATTAGATTTTCTGACATTCATCCTTACAGTGCAGAACGGCAGACCACGGTCTTACTCCAGTATAAGAAGTGTGTTCTCAAAGTTCCCTTAAATGTCCTGCTTTTTGTGACATTTGGCTGATAATAAATTGGGTGAAAGGAAACAAACTGTGCAGTGTCAGTGCTTTCATACTGAAGAGCAATATCACTTTAGAGCAATGAGCTAATATTGAAGAGAGACTGAAGTGCTGTATTCTGAAGTCAGGAGGATCTTAATGTAATGAAACCTCAGCTGGGTCAGTTTGCTTTATCCTATTCTCTTATTTTTTTCCTAAATGAAACCAATTTTGAATTACTTTGTTTGATTTAATTCATTTAATTTTTCTCCACCATGTTGGCAGATTTAGCTTGGTCTGTTTGTGTAGTTTTAGGCCAGAAATGAATGCAAGTACGCAGATGTGAATGATTAGACAATGCGCTGCGTGTGCGCTCTTGAGTTTGAACCTTAACACTCGAGGTGTGATAGAATATCTGTGTCGTTAAAGCAAATGTTCTTTTGTGTTTCATGTCTCATGTAAAGGGTTTAAATTAGGGCTGGGAATCTCTAGGCACCTTTCGATTACAATTCACAGGGCCACGACGTGATTTATAAAACGATTATCGATGTATCTTTTTTTCTCTACATTTTTTCTGTTTTGCCCCTGCTTGGTACTTTTAAAGCAAAGTATTTGTATTGATCCATAATATATTTTTTTAATAAAACTGATGGAAGTGATTTGGCAGGTAACATTTGCCAGCATATATGTCCCAAAGAACCAACGGGAAAATAAAAGTGTGCCTGTAGCAGCATACTTGTAGTAAATTAATACAGACTTCAGCATGTTCTGAATCACTAACACAAAATAATAGAGTTCTAATCAGCATCCTCCTGTTGTGTGCAATAAGAAATATGACAATATTCTATAATATAGCAATAACATAACTTGCATATAGTGTGGCGTGTCCAGCTTCCCAAAAGCATCAGTGGTTCGGAGCGCCGAAGTCACGTGATTTCAGTAAACGAGGCTTCGGTACGTCATAAGTGATTCACAGGTTCAATAGTTCACGTGACTCTGGCGCTCCGAACCACTGATTCGAAACAAAAGAGTGTTTTGAAATCATCCATCACTAGATATTGTTGAATAAAGCCGTTATTTTTTTTTTTTTTTTGGTGCGCACGGAGTATTCTCGTCGCTTTATAATATTAAGGTTGAACCACTGTAGTCACATGACCTGTTTTAAATATGTTTTAGTATCTTTCTGCACATTGAAAGTGTCAATTCGATAGAGACCATCGGATTTCATCAAAAATATCTTCATTTGTGTTCTGAAGGTGTAGAACGACATGAGTGTGAGGAATTAATGACTGAACTTTCATTTTTGGGCGAACTAACCCTTTAATAGACAGAGTCAAATTATTAGGAATAAGATCACATGGCTGTTCTAATCGAGATTGCGACTTCTAACGATTAATCATGCAGCTCCATGAATCATAATGGACTGCTTCTCCAAACATGCCGTTTTATTGTGTTTTTTTACTTCCTCTTTTCCTTAGGCTTGACGTAAAAAAGCCTGCAGGTTGTGTCTGAGGAGTCTGAGCTTAAAGAGCACGGCCTAACCCTCTCTTTCAGAGTCACTCCTCCTCTGACTTCTTCTTTATTGTGTCTCCTCTCATCTCCCTCTGTGACCCGACCAGCCAGAGACGCTGATGAGCTTTTCTTTGATCCTGTTGTGAGACGTGATCAAAAATAGAGCTTTTAACTTGTTTGGTGTTGTGTCTCTTTACAGATTCAGGTTGTCTGATCCTGTGTAGTCAGAATTTGTGATGATGCCGGTTTGATTTGAGTGCGTAATGCTCACGGAAAGATGACAAACTCACAATCACAGCAGAGCAAAATAGCTAAAAATGATCTGTTTCATCCTTTTAATGTATGCCATGGTTTCATGTTTTATAAAAGGAACCGTAATTTCAGTTCAAAATTTGAAAAGTTGAATTCTACTATATCTAATGCATGCATGCCAGTATTTACTTGCATATATTTAAAGTAAAACATTTTAATACATTAAAAAAAATACTGTTAGAGATTTTACATTTATTTTAATTTATATTGCCTGCAAATATATTATGAATTGCTAAATATACACCTCTAAGTAGTAATTATTATCATGACTTTCTACTAAACATAACGCCATTAAAGTTGAGTGGCACTTAATGCATTTAATGTTTATTACATTTATTGTGTTATTCATTTTCATTCGCCACATTGGAAAAATACCGTGGAGAGCGAGAGATTAGGGGGGTTTGAGTGACTCTTTGTGGTTTTGTAAAGGGTTTTGGACAGAGATGGAGCTCTGAGTCATGCTGTCCTGAAATATAAACGTCTGTATGGACACATTTATATTACAAGTGACCCAATTATGATTTTTTTTTTCCTTGCATGTGGCACAGATATCATATATGACCCACGAACGTGTAAGGAGGAAAAAAGCACATTGATTCCGATATTCTCATATCGTTTTCAGGACATGTGCAAATAAATCTGATGCGAATCGGATACACGCGTTTGCTTCTGCAATGCAAGCGGGCCGATAGGATATTTACCTGTCAATGCGAATCGTACGTCATTGGAACAAAAAGCAAAGGTGGCAAATGACATCAACTCAGGTGGACACCGACCGTGGTCACATGACTGTTTTCCATGGCGCAATAGAGGATGAAGGCTCAACCCAATGTTTTGCTGACCTTTAAAGTTGGTGTGGAAAGCAAAAGCAAATCACACCGTTTTTACTTCTTGTGTATGGATTAAAGGAGACCTATAATGCCACTTTTCACAAGATAGTGTCCCAGAATGTGTCTGAAGTTTCAGCTCAAAATCCCCCACAGTTCATTTATTATCGCTTGTCAAATTCGCATCATTTTTGTGTGTGTCCCTTTAAATGCAAATGAGCTGCTGCTCCCCGCCCCCTTTCCAGAAGAGGGCGGCGCTTTAACAGCTCAACAACAACAAAGCTGGAGAATCTCACGCAGACGGTGTTCATCCTTACATTGTTCAAACTGATGGAGAGACGGGAGGAAACGTGCAGATTAAGGGGCGTTAATATTATAATAAGTAGAGCGAAATCTGAGCTGCTTGTTTTTCACATGCTTGCAGAGGAAAGCTTACCAAAGCAAGTCCTTTTTCACTTTTTCTGGGTTAGTAGATGCACCTGGGACCTGATTATAGCACTTAAACACGGAAAAAGTCGGATTTCCATGATAAATGAAAATAGTCAACAATAGTCGACAAACATATAGTCAACAAATTGGAATTGGGCATCAAGACCTGCAGTGTAAATGTTCACAAGTGCAATTATTAGTTGTCATCAGCCATCGGCTATAATATGGACAATGAGCAAACAGAGGTGCAACAGTCATTTACACCCTCAAATTGACCGACTAACTGAAAGGTAATATTTAAAAACATGTCCAGGTGGCATTTAGCCTCAAAATCTAAAAGGAAAAAAGATCATTTGCATAAAAAGTCTATTTTTAAGACCGTTAAGTTTGAAATTATCATTCGATTCTCATTACTGTAATACAGTATATTTTTTAATGTTTGTTTACAATTTACATCACATTATACATATGTGTATTTAATTTACTATATTTCATAAATGTTTAGTTTAAGTGATGCATGCATAATTGTCATGAAAAAACATAAAATCTTTAAAAAAAAATGGGTTTAATTTTCATCAAGCAAAATATAAATTCTTTCAATTTCGGGGAGAAAAATGGACATTTCCTTGTGCAGTGACATTTTGACATTTACAACATTTTCACATCAACTCATTAAAGAGAAACCCGACTCGTGTTAACAAACTCAAGCCTTCGATTTGCCCTCGATGTTTTCTCTTCCATCACTTTGACTCTATTATGTCCTTTCCTTCACTAGCAGTGTGTGCTTCATCAACAGTGTGTCAATATTTGTGTCACTCCTTGTCAAATTAATTCAGCAGTTTGTGCGCATTAAAGCTGCGGTGAATGTAAATGGACGGGACATCTCTCCGTTGTTAATTTCCAGTGAAGCCATCCTATCGTCTGTAGTCGAATATCTTATTATTACTAGAAATCAAATATTTACTTCTGAACACGTTGTTTCTGCTGGACACACAATTAGAAGCTTATTAAAAATATGAATGTCAGTAGAAAAATATCTCTGGCTGTGCTTTTTTTTAATAATAATTTCTTGTATTGTGTGGAAACAGTTCTAAACATGATAAACCTGGTATAATTTATTTTTGCACCTGTTTGCTATTATTTGCATTTTCATTTAAAGGAAGGACTAGATGTGAGTTGCTCGAAAGGAAATCAGATTTTACAGAAGAAGAAAAAGGCGGGAAAAAAGAAACCATCATGGAAAATAAGACTGGCTTTAAATATGCATGCAAATTTCATTAGGTCACTTAGACGGAGTTGGTTTTGTTTGTGCGTGTCAGCACCGCCCTCAGCCTGGTGTCGCTTTTCAAACGGAGGGCATGAAAAATCACAAATTATTTTTGCTTGTCAGTCGGTGTGATTCGCTGTAATGCAGACGCACCCTAAGCGATAATGATGCTGACATTTGCATTCTGTAGGAGATGCGTCGCGGTGCACTGATACAAGAATTATACTGTGTGTGTGTCTGTGTGTGTGTGTGTGTGTGTGTGTGTGTGTGTATATATATATATATATGTATATATGTATGTATGTATGTGTGTGTTACAATTATATTTATACAGTGTTCAGATTTAACAAAAAAAAACAAAAAACATATTTGTCTTAAAAAACAAATCAAGGCTATGTATAAGATTTTTTGTGACAATTTTTTTGTGACAGAATATTCTTAATTGTCATGAATATTTTCACAAAAAATCTTTTTTTTAAGGCAAATATTTTTATTATATTTATGTATATTATATATTTATGAATATAGTTCTATAATAAAGTTTTGGGACATGTTATTGACATGATTTATTATATCTATATATATCATATATAATTTATATACATTGAAAAACCAAAACAAAGCAAAAACCATATTGATGTATAAATATTTTAATATTTAAATCATATATCTTAGTTTTCATGGCATTAATACATAATTGAAGAAAAATATTCTTAATTGTCAGTACAAAAGATCAGACTTTTTTGAAAAATTAAATATTTTTTTTTTTAAATAAGAAAAATATTTTATTATTTAGTAAGTATATAGAAATATAGTGTTCATTTATATTAAATACTAAACTATTTAATTTTAGTTTATAATTTTATATATATATTTATTTTTGTTAAATGTGAATACATGTAAAAAAAACCTGTAAAACAAAAGCCATCATAATGTATAAATATTTTAAAATTAAAATCATGTTTTTTGCAGTATAATAAAATATTAATTTTCATGAAAATGGACATAATGCACAACAAATCATAAAAGCCTTAAACATAGGCTTGATTTTCTTTTAAGAAAAATATGTAAGTACATAGTTTTGTAGTAAAAAAAAAAGTGTTTAGATGCCCATAGCGTTGAAGAAAAATCAGTGGGAATCGTTTATTTTAAATATAAATATAAAAATAATATATATTATATCACATTAAAAGTGTTGAAGCAAAATAATCTTAATAGTCTTAATGCAAAAAAATCTCTACATTTTCTCATTTAATACATGTTTATAAAAGTCGTTCTGTATGATTGGGACATGTTTTGTGAGATTCACCCCTGCATATAAACACACGTACAGTAGATGTGTCGTCTTTCAGCATCAGTGTGTCTCATCGTCCATCACCAGAGACTCTACTGAGCTGCGATGCCAGACCACAGGATATAAATGATAGATGCGCGTGTCTGCCCCGTTCATACGAGGCCGTTGCTTCATTTAGAGTTTGTAAGGACATTAACGCCACAGGACACGTCGCAGCTGGAGCTCAAGCACTGGGAAATTTTTCTTAAATGCTTTTCTCACTGATGGCCTTTTGCGTGATTAGTGATGTTTGTGTGATTCTGGTGTGTGTGTGTTGATCATTTATGGATTGTTCCTCATGTTGTTTGTCAGATATGGAGTCAGCGGAGAGGCTGGTGTCCCCGACCTCCAGTCAGACCCCTATAAGAGCTGCGGCAAACGCAGAAGACTCGCCGCCAACAAACACACAGCAAGAGCGGTAAGAAAACACCCTGGCATCGGCTCAAATGAAGTATGATATTGCAAAACTTCTTTTATCTGCCTCCATTACATTACTTTGATTTCAGAATCAGAAATCAGTCCGATTGATTTTACAGTACAGGAATGCTGACAAGATGTCAAAATAAAAGTTTGGTTTAACTTGGAATACTTTAGTTTTGTACATTTTAGAATGTACTTCTTAAAGGAATCATACAATTATTAAGGAACATCACACACTTTCTCTTCTATGTTTTAATTTTTTTGTGTTGTGCAGCACAAAAACCGAAAAATGATTATTACATTTTTATTCGATTTGATTTTTAGATGAATTATATTGTTAATGTTTTATGCCTTCATTCGATTACCACAAAGTAAATAATTACTAAATAACAAATCCCTAAAAAATGTAAACTGATAACATAGAATTTTTGAAGGGGGAAAAAAAACCCGTATTATTATTTTCCCTATTGTAAAAAAAAAAAAAAAAAAAAAAATAGTGTTATCCAATTAACTTTTAAAATTGAACAAAACCATTAAAATGGAAGTTAAAACAGAAAATCTGGAAAATAAAATGGAATTTGTGGAAAAATAAAAACGGATATCATAGGAGCAAAAAATTATTTGTATTTTTTTCATTCATTAGATATGCTTTTTGATTACCAAACTTTAATTTAACCATTCAAATGGAATCCAGAACAATTAAAATGGGAATTTACGGAATCCCAAAAAAATTGGAATTTGAAAAAAATAAAAAATAAATAAAATGTATTTCATAATATATTTTTCAGTGCTGCTTTTGCCTTAGTCCTAGCAACAGCTCTGAGAAACACACACACACACACACACACACTCATGTTTATACTGTACAAACTGTACATTCTAAACCCCCCCCCCCCCAACTTAACCCTGACCGAAAACATTCTGCATTTTTACATTTTTAATTAAACCTTGTTTAGTGTGTTTTTAAAGCTGTTTGAAAAGTGGAGACACATGAAATGTCCTCATATTTCACGTTGAAGTTGTAATACCAGTGTCACACCCTTGACATTATACACATTTGTGTTCTGATATGTCACAAAAACGCGCACACACACACACACACACACACTTCTGACAGTTGGATGGAAAATATAAAGAGTTGCTTTATAAAGGAACACCTATAACTAAACTGACTCCTGCCCATCAGCTGATGACCCTTGGCTCTCGTTTAGCCTGTGCGATCCGAGAGATTCATCACACAGATTGTGTCCTTCTCCTAAACGCATTATACGCGGGATGGATGAACGTCTGCCGTTTGTGCAGACACCGTCAGATCGGCCTGACCACAAAAAAAATCATATGCAAATTTATAAATTGCGACGTGTGCTTTTCTTTGTGTGTCTGCTCTTTGTTCTCTTTCCTAAGAAATGCCAAGAGAGAATTTTTCTCCCTTTTTTCTCCTCCATGTAATTACTAGAGGTTTCTTCCTCACTGATGAATTATGTATCTGAAACTCTTTTTTTTTTTTTTTTTTGCTCACACAAAAAACAATCCTGCTCAAAAGATTACCCGTTTGGTCCAGAGTAATAAATTCAGTGTGAATGTATGTATATCGCAGCCGATAGGATCAATTTCGCTCAATTGCAAAGGACACTGTTCACATCCCGAAAACATTTCTAAGAAAATGTAAAAATCTCCATTGGCGAAAGTAATCAATAGTGATGACATCACAACATTTGCATACTGAATAATGATTGGTCTTGTCTTTCTATAATGTTTTCGGTTACACTTTATTTGGTAGCACTTTATTTTACAGTGTCATTGTTACATATGTTCCATGTATTTACTATAGTAATAACTAGAAAGTATGCATAATTACATGCAATTAACCCTAAACCAAACCCTAATCCTAACCTGAACCCTATAGTAAGTACATGTAGTTACTTAATATTACTCAGTACTTAAATGTATAATTACACTGTAATAATGACACCTTAAAATAAAGTGTAACCCTTTATTTTAAGGTGTCTCTGTTACAGTGTAATTATAAATTTAAATACTGAGCAATATTAATTAACAACATGTAGTGTTAGGGGTAGGATGCATAATTTACTGTCATTACTATGGTAAATACATGAAACAATGACACTAAAATAAAGTGTTACCATGTTTTCTAACATCTCGTGCTTTATATTCATGGACACATCTTCAGTACAACGTGGTACTAGGTTAATAAAAACAGCTCTTTTTCAGTGTTTTTTAGTTTTAACCATTCATGTAACATGCGAGCAATGACTGATGGGTAAAATCAGTCCTAAGCGTGATATAAATTGAAAATCCCAACAAAATAACAAACCTTACACTTGAGCTGATCATATTTATAGCCTTTAAAATTGTGTATTATATTGAATCTGAGGATATTATGATCATTCAGGATTACAAAATCTTTATTTTTGGCTGATTTTTTTTTTTTTTTTGGTGAAACAGCAAAAATAGTAGTAAAGCTAATACATTTCGCATATTATTTCTTTTTCTTTTTTTTTAAACTTTCCTCTTGGCAGGTCAATTTTGATTATTCCACCTCTTGGAGTGCATTAATATTTAAAGGCTGTTTGCAGACATCTTGGCCTCTTGCAGTGGGGAGGAATGGAAACCAGCCTTTCGGCCGTTTTTTCCAGCCATTTATTTTCACCGTCTCGTCGTGTATCGACGGGCCGGGCCTCAAAGGAGCTGACGCTAAATATGCAGCTCATTAGAATGAGATTCAAAGCAAAGATGTGCCTTTTTTGCATGTAAACGGCAATCACAGCAGCTCGAGGGACGAGGCCCTTTTTTGTTTCTCTTGAAGGGAATTTTTCCTGTGTCCGGCTTTTGTGGTCTCTGCAAATCCCTCAGGAGTTTTAGCAGTAAATGACTTCAAGAAAAAATAAAAGCTCTCAGCCCACCTTAGCAACGAAGAAAAAAGATCTATGAAGGGCTTTTAATTTATGCATATGGTTTATAGAAACGACGTGCATTACTGAAATACAGTGACATGTTTTTAGTACAGGAAATATTTACAGTCGATATTTTTTTCTTTCTCCTTGTTATAGTTTTTGAAATGACATCTTTTTTTTATATAAATCTACACTTATTGCTTTCAAAGTGCTTTTTGTCTGACAGGCTTTATGTATCCGACTGTTTCACATGCATGAGATGTTTTATGATTTCTCTCTTCAGGTCATTTGTTCCAAATGGTTGGCAATCAGGGCTTGGGAATTTCTTCAGTTTCCGGTGCCTTTCCCATGATCAATCACCCAGCCTTCAGTCTGCACTCCTCTTCTCCCATCCGATCTGAATTCGGAGGTTTGGGAACTCTGGGAATGTCGGCTGCTTTGGCTGCCCGCTCTCAGCTCGGAGCTTTGCCAGGTATGTTGGCCAAAAGATGTCATTAGCTTCGAGTGAAATGATGTGCTAGAATGTGTCGGCATGATTAATCATTAAAAGATCCACGATCTCGATTGAAACCGTGTGATGATCCGCCTGCTGATCTACTGGGATTTTCATACATAGCCGTCTCTAGGGTTCACAGAGAAAGGTCAGAAGAAGAGAAAATATCCAAAGAGCGACTGTTCTGTGGGTGAAGAGGCCTTGTCGATGACGGAGAAGAATGACCAGACGTGTTCAGCTGATATAAAGGCAACAGTAACTCAAATAAGCACTCGTTAGGTCTGGAGAAGAACATCTCTGAACACACAACAACCGCAGAATAAATATATCACAATGTCATTTTTAGGGCTGCCCCCTAATAGTTGACTAACCATTAGTTGATGAGAAGAGGCTTAGTTGACCAAGATTGGTATTTGTCGGTTAGTCGAAGTAAAAAAATCTCCACAGGAAGTGGTGACATCACGCAGTCTGTGGACAGATTGTTAATGGGTCAAGAAAACCCCCTGTTTCAGCAGCAGTCAGTTCTCGCCATAGTTTTGTAAAATACTACAGAAGTGGACGTGGTTAATCTGCGGCGTAGAGGGGGATGAGTGGAGACTGACCACAGCAACGACTTCTGATTCGGACAGTTTTATTTCACTATCATTAAAAGCATCAAAGCCTCTCACAAATGCATGCTGCAAATGACATGAAACACAATATACACATGGTGTTTGCTCTAATTTAATGCACAAATCGCATTTTGTTCTCTTCATCGAATACATAAATGTACACGCTTCTGCATCTTTTATGAAGAATGGTTGAATCACGTTTGTGTTGAAGACACCGATATTGAAGAGAAATTGTGCGACAATAATGCATCTCTAGCTTATTGAATGCGATCTCACTGTTTGAAGCGCCCGTCAGAGGATGAAGAAGGCTGAAGTCCACCGTTCGCCAGTTCTGGTAGCTCTCTCGAGAAAAATGCGTGCTACACACACATGGTTTAGGTGTGTTGGTAGTTGATGGCCAACCAACTGCCTGCAGCCAGTCTAGCCTTGGCAGCATTGTGGGGAAAGCCATGCAACACGCCCGAACTTTTACACCTTGAAAACCAACACTTAAGACCCATGAACGCCTCTCTCATCTACTGACATGTCTGTCATTTGAAAGAACCACATGATCCATCCATCTATCCATCTTCTACCACTTATCCGGGGCTGGGTCAGAGATGCAGAGATGCCCAGACACTTCCTCCAGCTCTTCTGGGGGGACACCAAAGGCGTTCCCAGGCCAGCCGAGAGACATATTCTTTCCAGCGTTTTCTCCCAGTGGGACACGCCCAGAACACCTCCCTATGGAGGCGTTCAGGAGGCATCCGAGACAGAAGCCCGAGCCACCTCAGCTGATTCCTCTCGATGTGAAGGAGCAACGGATCTACTTTGAGCTCCTCCCGAGTGACCGAGCTCCTCACCCTATCTCTAAGGGAGCGCCCTGCCACCCTGCGGAGAAAGCTCATTTCGGCCGCCTGTATCCGGGATCTCATTCTTTCGATCATGACCCAAAGCTCATGACCATAGGTGAGAGTAGGGACGATTGACTTCGCCTTGCAGCTCAGCTCCTCCTTCACCACGACAGACCGGTACATCGACCGCGTGTAAGAGACGGTGTCTTCTCATAGGATAAGAAAACTCTGTCTCATTAAAAATTATGAGAGACCGATGTGTCAACGAAGTATTATAGTGCAACCTGTGACGTGGACACGGTGTGGATTTTAAACCTGGAAGACGAAAACAGAGGAAAAAAAAATCTCAAAATTAACCACTTTCCCTCCTACAATTGACCGCTCGCAAAGACCCGCTCCCTTTAGTTACTGTTGCTATGTCCAAAAACCATGCGCTCTCGCGCCACCCATCATGTTCTCACGAAGTGAAAAATGCATCCCGGAGCAAAGAGACGCGTCGACGGACAATACGGAGCAAGTTAGTTTTGATATGAAAGAGTTTCATATTTAAAATATTGTAATTTTTTTAAAGAAGTTTAAATGATAAATAGCGTATAGAATCTCTTTAATGAGTCGTGACCGATCGCTGTAGCTCCTCAGTTCAAGCGGCTCACGCTTACGGCATGACATGGAGTTAAATCCGTAATTTTTGACCATACAGATAAGAATAATCCAACTTTCAAAACTGTAAATGTTTTGCTTTTATTTCTGTAAACTCACAATAGCAACAAAGCATTGCACCTTTGTAAAATAATGAACACAAACAGGATGCGCTTTCTGCCGTCTCTGTCTCAAGTGAACTTGAGCGCGTCACAAAAATGATCAAAACTCAGCGTCTACTTTTAAATGAACCGATTCAAATCTGAAACGAATATTCTCAGATTATGTAATCTGTATGAAATCTGCATATAGCCAGAAGTCTCCTTCTGTTTTTTTAGCTCCACATTATAATCATTTCGTTTTCCGTGCGCTGCTTCAAGCTTTATGCGTGCGTTTGAGCTCTGATTATGTAATAAATAGGTGATTAACGGCTCATTATTATGATTTATATGGTCTATTAATACAAACGCGAGATTAGTCGACTGTTATGACTAAATGAACGTCTACTAGTCGACTAGAAAAATCTTTAATCAAGGGCAGCCCTAGTAATTTCTATTTATTTTTTGGGCAAATGCATGGACTGCATGTTTTTGTGAGCACACGGGCAACATGCATCACCTTTATAGTGCTTTCCATCAGTCCAGCGGGCCACGCTGAGGCCATGACATTTATGAAGGCCTGAATGCTTCGGGTCAGAGCTTTGCTTTAACCTCCCGCAGCGCTTTCAGCCCCTCGCAGACTTTAAACACCTCGTGACACGCAATGTCTCTTTCTGAGCTGATGAGCAAGAGATCGGGATCATACAAATCTCTGTTCTCATTCTGAAGGACAGTCAAACCCTGAAACTTTCAAATAGACCTAAAGTGATGCTTTTAAGGTTGTTACTTGTATTCATGTGATGCTGATTATTGTACAGGACACGCTTTACTGTTTGTCATAAAGTGGATGTTTACAAGAACCGTGTGAATGTCTGAGTCCAGCTTTTGGAAAAAATAGCATGTGATGTCTGCTTTAGATTTGCCATCTTCAGCATGTTTATAATGAAGGACTGAAATGAGTGTATAGAATGAAACGCTGCTATTAGGAGATGAAAACACACAATCTGAAGAGCAGAGGCCTGTAATCACACGATGGATTTTCTGTAGCTCTGAATCATTTAGCATCACTCCTGAATGAAGTCAGTGACTGTTTGTATAGATTTATTTGCTCACGGAGGATTTATGAGCTAGTTTGTTTGTGGGTATGGCACGGTTGAGGATAAATTAAAGCTATTTTTGTGCTGTTTTATGGACACTTCAAGCAAAGGTGAGGTGCTTATGTGTCTTGTGTTATTGATATGGAGAATGAGAACAATATACAGAAACGGGCTTTAACATGATACAGTATCTGTACATACTATGATACAGTATGAAAATAAATTATATCCAACTTTATTCACATACTTTAAGTCTTCTCACATGAAGCAATATATATATTATATAGCAATTCTCAACTGCCTGATTTTTTTTTTTATTTCTAAAAAATGTAACTATATTATCGTACAGTATACATATGCATACAGCATACAATCACATTATTGTGTACTCACAATATATATTATATACAATATGGCAAATCTGCTTGATTGTTTATCATCACAAAATGTAAACTATATTATCGCCTTGCTATAATCTGATACATGTGACTATAAAGCATGTAGATATGAAGATAATATAAACATTAACATCAATTTTCTGTAAAAACGATGTGTATTATAAAAAATATTATAATGAATCAAGTTGAATTTATTCATTTGTGTTTTGTAGGTGTTATAATTTGAATAATTTTACACTTTCTTTAGTGAACTAGCGCCGCAATAACTTTTAATGTTGACTCTTTTAAAAAAAAAAAGTTAGAAATCTGGAGGTTCTTTAAGCCTAAAGCGGTTCGGTTTTCATCCTATGAAATGTTAAATTGCATGTGCTCCCTTGTTTTTTTTTTTAGATTGGTGGTGTTCTGCAGACGCTCAGGGTCAAGGGTCAGCAGCCTTTTTTCCTCATCTATTGGGTCTGCCGACATTATTCAGCATGTCGTCGTTGAACCATGAGCAAACCCTCCTCCAGTCTCACGCTCCCCGACACACTCCTGCTAAAGGTGCGTTAATGATCCCTCTCATGCTTAGTGTGTGTATTTTTATTCCTAAAGTTAATGAGCTGCTTTGCTTGATGGCATGTTTAGACCTCAATGCGCTGCAAACATGATGTAGGTAATATAAATATCCCTTCTAAGATACATGTTTGTGCCCAAATTCTAAGAAAAAAGGCTTTTGTCCTTTTAAAAATCACATTACATTACATATACATGTATTTACCAGAAGCTTTTATCCAAAGCGACTTACAAATGAAGAATACAACAAGTGATTCATCATAAAAAAGGCAATAAACACAAGAAATGCCAGTAAGTTTCAGACATCATTTGTACAGAATTGTACAAGCTAGACCAGGGAGGGATTGAGGAATAGTGAAAGCATAGGGGAAGCATTTTTTGTGCTGATGGAAGAGATGATATTCAGCTGCTTCTTGAATATTGTCAAGGATTCGGGGTTGCGGATGGGGTTGGGAAGGTCATTCAAGGTAGGAAGGAGGTAGGAAGGTGGTGGCGGTTCTATATGCAAGCAGTGGCGGTTCTAGACAATTTTTACTAGGGGGGCCAAGGGGGGGCCAGTGTTTGACCAGAGGGGCACATTAAAAATGGTAACAAATTATATTTAAAGATTATTAACTTCTTTACTTTACAATCATATAAACATTTATTACAACATTGTGCAACATTTGTACAAGAGTGAGTGCAGGTGCAAAAAAGGAAGGTTTATTAATGTTGATGATTATTATCAATGATTTGTGAAGGATGATTTGACACTGAAGACTGGAGTAATGATGATAAATTCAGCTTTGATCACAATTACACTTTACTATATATTCACATAAAAAAAAGTTATTTTACATTTTAATAATATCTCACAATTTTAGAGCTTTTTTGTATTTATAATAACATAAATGCAGCCTTGGTGAGCAGAAGAGACTTCTTTCAAAAACAACCAAAATAGTACCGTTTCCAAACTTTTGATTGGTAGAGCATATCTGCATGTATTTCAAAAATGTAGGCCTAGAATTTACTTTAAAAAAAGAAACATTAGATCCATATTGACAATATTGATTTTGTTAACAAAAAAGGACGCTATGTCCTTTCCTCGTTTCAAGATAACTATCGGAAGAAAAAAAACGTGCATTACATTTCGTTGCCTAACCATCCCTCCCCACTTAACACGGGCAATAATAACCTGTTGATTACTTTACTCAAATGTATGTTATCGCAATGCAACAGCCAAGACAGATGAAGTTACGTGGTTAACATCACAACATTGTGCAGGAACAACCAGTTACTTACGAGATACGAGTCACTCACGCGGCCGGCGCCGCTCTAATTTACCCGTGTAGAACGTTCCGTCACGTTAGTTCCGCTTTTGGCGCTCGCGTGTAAAATCATAATAAAGTCATAATTCATTTTTTATTTTTATTTTTTGGTCAGCACAGGGGGGGCCACAGGGGTGGCCATGGAAATTTCTACAGAGGCACGGGCCTCCCTAGGCCTCCGTGTAGAACCGCCACTGTATGCAAGCATCAATGTCCTGAACTTGATGCGAGCTGTAACTGGTAGTCAGTGCAGATGGATAAACAAGGGTTGGGATAACCGGTAGATTTGTAGAAGTTTGATTGCACATGATGGGAGTCAAGTCAGAAAAGCATTAGTCCAGCCGAGAAATAACAAGGGCCTGGACGAGCATGCTTTGTACAACATCAAGAAGATCAGGACCTTCTTAACAATGCAAACTTGCAATGTGCTCTTTTGAAGGTCAGCTGGTCATCAAAGATTCCCTTAAGATTTCCGACCGAACTTGATGGAATTATTGTTGATGAACCTACAGTCGGAGTGGCAGGGAAGACGAGAAGCTCTGTCTCTGCTTGGTTGAGCTGTACGCAGGCCTGTCACGATAACTACTTTTTGTTGGGCGATGTATTGTCCCAGAAATAATTGCAATATGGGATATTATTGTCATTTTAAGACAATTTTATGCCACTGAATATATATATATAATGCCCCTTTTACAAGATTTATATTATATAAGTCTCTGGTGTCCCCAGAATGTGTCTGGGAAGTTTCAGCTCAAAATACTGATATTAATACAGATAAATTATTATAGCTTGTCAAATTAATATAACATCATAATAATGCAAGCAGGCTTACACACATTCAAATGACACTGAAAACCTTTAAACAAGGCTTGAAGACTGGTCATTTGTAGAGGTTTGATGGGACACATGATGGGAGTCTAGTCAGAAGAGCCTTAGTCAAGCCTAGAAATGAAATTGAAGTGTCTGGAATTGAAGTGTCAATAAATACTAATAATGTTGGAAAAAAAAAGAAACTTTGCTTACAAAAAGTGCAAGTAGAGGAAAAAAAAAAACACTTTCAAATGCACAAAAGGCACTTGTATGGAGATTTTCCTTCTACAGATTTTTCTCTGAACTTCTTCTCGGTAAAGGGTGCGGAAAAACACAAACCTACTTAACAGTCAGATGTCCATATGAACAAAGGCACAGATGTCTCAACAGGCCATATCTGCTCCTACATCTCTGCTTCTAGAGGCGTGTTTTTGTAAGTTGAAGAACTTCTTTAAACGTGAGCGCCCCGGCGTATAATGCCGCGTCATGCACGAGATGCTGTGAAAGAGTGCATGGAAAAACGGTGCAGTGGATTTCAACAATGCATTTCCTGCGAAAATGAACTAGACCCTCACAACTGCCACTTTTAGCAATGGCCTAGCTTTGAGTGTACACCATTTCACACTGTCATGTTTATATTTGCACCAGAACAGTGGATTGCGGAAACTGAGTGCATTTGGACTTTTGGGTTTCTTGTCAGGAAAACACAACGCCTCGAATTATGCTTTTTTTTCCCTCCGGTCGATGTTCACTCTGTGTATGACGGAAATGCCTTAGCCTCGCTATCGCCTCCAACATGGAGAAGAGATGAGATGACAGAGGAAGAGTGTTGGTGACAGTCATTTTTGTGTAAACATAATGGGCAATATATCTCGTCACCAAAATTATCGAGGTCGTATATCGTGTGATGAGTCTATATATTGATTATCGTGGCAGGCCTAGCTGTAGTTATTGTTCATTTGTCCATGCCGAGATGTCCGCCAGACCCGCGGATCGCTTGGTTGAAATGAAAAGTTGAGCATAGAAATGATAGGACAAACCTTGCGTCTATATAATGGGTCCCAGTGATGTAGTGATTGGAGAAGAAGAGAGGTCCTAGAACTGAACCCTGAGGAATCCCTGTAACCAGTTGATGTGGTTTGGATACTACCTGTGAGGTAAGATTCAAACCAGCAAAGTGGAGTTCCTGTGGTGCCCTGTGAGTGCACAGAAGGATCTGATGATTATCTGTGTCAAAGGCAGCAGATTCTGTAGATCCAGCAGAATGAGAACTGATGATTTGGAATCAATCCGACAGTCTCAGTTGAGAGGCTGCTTTTAAAACCTGATTGGTTGTCATCCAGCTGGTTGTTCTGTGAAAGGAAACGTGATACTCATTCAAGTGCTTCCGCTATGAATTGGAGAAGAGAAACGGGTCTGAAGTGTTTACTGTAGGGCTTTTTAAAGGAGTGGATTCTCAATTAGCAGAAATTGTAAATATCGATCATATAACAACACAGATAAGGAAACTTTTAAGCATGTTTTACTATTTAATAACTGATTTGTTTGCAGTTGGGCTCTGTTTTAAAACATAGTCAGTATTTGGTATATTGTTGTCGGTTTGATGTAGTTTACTGTAAAGAGTCACACTGTATCTGAATATTTGTTTGTTTCATACATGATATTGTCTGAAGCAGGGCTGAATGGCTCCGTCAATGGAAAAACAAACTTGAGCTCGGCCTCATCCACACCCTCTCCAGCCCTCAAACCTCCAGATCAGACCAAGAGCCTGAAAACCAGCCCAAAACCAGCACTAAACCAGCTAGAAGAGAAAACTAGACTCAATACAAAGAACCAGGTAAGGATTACGTGACATTTGATCATCATTTACTCACCATCTTGTTGTTCTAAACCCGTATGTTGATGTATTTCCGAGTGGAACTAAAATGTTCTATTAAGTTAATTAGTTGACTTGTGTTATTAAATATACAGCGTTTAATATTTTCCTGATGTGCAGCATTTGAATCACTTTGCTGTGAAACCTCTTACACTTTCTGTCACAAAATATCATCCACCTTTTTTTGGGGCTATTTTTAGATTGTCATGTCAACTGGAAGTATGTGTTTGTGTAAACAAACAAAAAAATTGCTCTTCCTGACAGAAGCTTCGTAGCAAAGTGCCAGATGTCTCCATCAACGGCGACAGCCAATCAGCATCCAGCTCTGACAGCTCAAGCGATGCTCTCAGCAGCTCTGACTCAGACGACCTGGAGGATGATGATGATGATGATGATGATGATGATGATCAGAGCGATGATAGCGTGGACTCTGAAAAGTGCGGAAAAGATCCGAAAGGTATCCGAAAGGTATGTGTGTCAATGAAAAACAGTGTTGTTAATTTTATCTAAAGCCATTAAAATTAGTTTTTTGATTAATTGAAATAAAGTATGAACTAATTATAAGATAAATACTGTAACTGCGTTCTGTTTTGCTCATTGTTAGTTAATGTTAGATAACTAATGGGACCTTATTGTAAAGCGTGACCAATAAATTAGAAATGTATAAAATGACTTGAATCGCTGCATAAATGAAAACATGAAAATAAAAGCTCATTCAAAAATATTAATAAATACTATAAGAGTATAGAATTAATACTAAAATTACACTGATGAAAAGTAATCAATATAATAATCTAGTATACAACAAAAGATCTTAAAAGGTTAAAAATGTAATCTTTGTATTTAGGTTCGTACGTTTTACACCATTTATACAATTTAAGCTTTTTATGTGTAAAAATGTGGTAGTATGGTATTCTGAAGATAGGTAGGATTGATAATAATAACAACAACAACTCATAAGTTATTTCACTCTCATTCCAGCCGTCATCACACATCCGGTCCTTTAGGCCCACGGAGGAGCCCAGCAAACAAACCAGTGTCATCCAGACTACAGGTCAAGCAGCCAGTGCAAAACCACTTGAATTGGTCACACAGCGGTGCAGAGACCGAGACGCACCGTCCCCTAAAGAGCCGCCTCTGTCCTTTTCCAAGACCATCTCACACTCATCCTCTCCAAAACCACCTTCCCTCCCCCCATCACCGAAGCGCCTGTCTCCGTCTTCCTCTCCCACACCGCCCTCCTCCAAATCCACTCCTCTGCAGTCGGGCCGTCTGAAGAAGTGCAAGAATTACCTTGACGAGACCCTACTGACCAACGTCAAACAGGTGACATGAAGCTTAATACTTTATCTAAAGCATAGCTTTAAAATACTCAGATGTAGTTTCAGTGAGATTATTTTTATTGTTTTTAATTAAAAGAAATCGATGCTTTCATTCAGCATTAAATTGATCAATTTGACATTTTATAGTTGTACAAAAGATTTCTACTTCAAATAACTGCTGTTCTTTTGAAATTTCTGTTAATTAAAGAATAATAAAGTATCTCAAGCAGGGAATCATCATATTAAAATGCTTTCTGATGGATCGTGTGACACTGAAGACTGGAGTAATGATGCTAAAAACTCACAGGAATAAATTACATCTTACAATATATTCACTTAGAAAACAGATATTTGAAATTGCAATAATATTTTTGATCAAATAAATGCAGCCTTGGTGAACAGAAGAGACTTTCTTACCAACCCCACGTTTTTATCGATAGTGAATATCATATGCATAATTCAATTCTCAGTTTGACTATTATGAAAACAATCTTCTACATCTAAGTATTGTTTTGAATTTATTAGTTGCATGTTTTCCTATATTTGTACATATGAAGGCAACAATGAGTCGCAATGAATGACAGATGAAGTAATTGCATCTCTGTCCCATCAGCCGTCACTACCTCAGGAGCCGATCAAACAGGCCTTTCCTCCACCGATGAGAGATGCACAGGAGTCACAGACCAGCCAGAAACTTCCATACAGCCCATTCCTCCCATCTCTTCCCACTGAGAACCACCATCCCAGTGCGGTGCAGGACGCTCCTCTGGCCCTGATTACCAAACCTCGCTGCCAGAGCGCACGCGCTCCAGATAAACCCCTGCTGGCCGCCACCAGCCCTGCATACAACACCCCCATCAACCTCACCACCACGGCGGGCAGAGAGATGGGTCGCACCGCTACCTCACCCGGTCCCACTTTGAGAGCAGGACGAGGGAAGGGCTGTAAAATGCCACACAGGACGGTGCAGAGAGAGAGAACGTCATTGGTGGAGAATTTCAGGGGGGTGGAGTCTGACCTCCCGGACAATAAAGACTCCGATGACTCATTCATGGAGGATGAGGATGAAAATGACATTTCAAACGACAGTCTCTCAGGTCAGCGTGAAGTTTAGTCATTCAGAACAAATATGTCTAGAGGTCACGTCATGAATTTGTGGGAAGCGCTTAACAATTAGGTTAACATTACGCATATCACCGTGGCAGGATGGAAAAATCCATCCCGTGCAGACCTCTAAACTCCCACTCTCGTGTTGTTTTTTTCTCCTGTAGATTCTGACAGCAATTTAGACAGTGATTCTGATGACGAGGACGGTAAAGATGAAGAGATGGACACAGATTTAGAAACGGACAGAACGCCACTCAAACTCACCAGTTCCTCGGCGTCTGTGCTCGACTCCTCCCACAGCACTAGCCCCGCCCCTCTCAATCTACAGGTTCATAAAACACCTGTCACAGCCACACCAACCATTGTGACCAACTCTGGAAATTCTGCCAACCACAGCCCGTCTCGCCGTGTGCCCGCGCCCCCAGGTATTGTAAAGTGTTCGAATTGTGTCAGAGCTTTTAGGAGACAAAAAAAAAATTATCATCCACAAAATCCAAAACAGCCTTTGTTAATGAACAAATTTCATCAGTAATATCATTAATTAAATTGAAGGATTAGTTCACTTAAAATTCACTCAGAATTAAAATTTCCTGATAATTCACTCGCCCTCATGTCATCCAAGATGTTTGTCTTTCTTTCTTCAGTTTAAAATAAATTAAGGTTTTTGAGGAAATCATTCCAGGATTTTTCTCCATATAGTGACTTCAACAGGGTCCAAATGTCAGTTTCAATGCAGCTTCAAAGACTCTACATGATCCCAGATGAGGAATAAGAGTCTGATCTAGAGAAACCATCATCATTGCCCTAAAAAAAAAAAAGAAAAAATTATATACTTTTTAACCACAAATGCACGTCTTGCACTGCTCTGCGATGCGCCACGCATTACGTAATCATGTTGGAAAGGTCACGTATGTGAAAGTGATGATCCAGTGTTTACAAAGTGAAACACCCTTTACAATAAAGGTAAAACAATGATGTCGGACGATTTTGATGGAGAAAATGAGATGGAGTTTTTCGCCCTTGACCTTTCCAGCATGATTACATAATGCGTGGCACATCGCAGAGCACTGCAAGATGAGCATTTGTGGTTAAAAAGTATATCATTTTTAGAAAATGTCTGACGGTTTCTCTAGATCAGACTCTTATTCCTCGTCTGGGATCATGTAGAGTCTTTGAAACTGACATTTGGACCCGTTGAACCCTGTTGAAGTCACTATATGGAGAAAAATCCTGGAATGTTTTCCTCTTCATTTCTTTTCGACTGAAGAAAGAAAGACAAAAACATCTTGGATGACACGAGGGTGAGTAAATTATACGGAAATCAGAAGTGAACTGATCCTGTTTTTGACACTGTTATTGAGTAGGTTATTAGATTTAAAATAACTTATTCTGAATTAAACAACTGAGATATATATATATATATATATATATTTTTAATCAGAATTATGTTGGCTAATTACAACTGTCTGAGAGTGAGCTTACATCGTGTTAAGTAAAGACTACTTGCATATCAAAATTATAGTAACCTAGTGACTGGTTCAAAAATAAAGACTTTAAATATCAAAAAATGATGTGTACCAAACAATCATAAAATAAAGAAGAATATATCTTTGTGAGGTGAAAATGAGGATAGGGTCAATCCTGTCTGTAAAGTCCTTCAGGAAACACTTAAGCATGTTTATTTTTTTCAGACGAAAATGTAATCTGGATTAAATGAGTTCACTGTGACTTTAAAGTATTCGTTTCTTGTGATTTTTACATTGCTTGTGTCTCTAGGGAAAAGGAGAAGAGTCACAGATGAGTGTGCACTACGGAAACCTCTAGAATACGGGTGAGACATGACTTTAAAGCCATATCATGTTAAGGTGTTGTCACACATTTGCAGGCCCAGAACAAACGTGCTTTTTGGTTGTAACTGCGAATGCTGTAGAGCAAGCACTATAGCACTACAGTTTGAAGAGAATCTGAGTAAGTTAGTTAAAGTCAGCATGTTTATATCTGCTTCCATTTAACAACAGCTCATCTGGTTTAATGACAGACTTTTAAGGACACTCTATCGCCCCCTTGAGTACAGAGGGTTGTTATTGCCAAAGCAATGTGAAGTACATAAACAAGACTGCACACTTGAGTGCACTACACATCTTTCATCTGCTGCAGCTGCTTCTCTTTTGAGAGAGAAAACATTTCGGCTTCGACTTGTCATTTACACTATAAGTTACTTATAAAAAAAAACAATAAAGTCATCTGAGGGAGCAGTAACTTATAATATATAATCATATTTATTTGGATTCTTTTTTAAAAAACACATCAGTATTTAAACATTTGATACAGAATTTCCACTAAAAGACACTTACTATTCAATAATATTATTCGTTTGAATGCAGTGATACTATTGGATTAGAACCAAACTGAATTATGCTGAATACACACATTATTGTCTTCTGTAGAGCAGCTTTATAGCTGAATGTGTTTTGTTTCTCAGTTCGCAAAGCCCCGCCCCCTTTAGTTACTGTTGCTATGTCGGACAACCCATGCGCTTTCATGCCACACATCATGTCCTCACGCAGTGAAAAAGACATCCTGGAGCAAAGACGAACATATGAAACAGTTTCATATTTAAAATATTGTAATTTTTTAAAGACGTTTAATCAATAAATAGCGTCTAGTGTCGTGACAGATCGCTGTAGCTCCTCATACTGGTTCATTTATAGCATCAAATAAACATGAATGAACATCAGAAGGAATGTTGTTTCGAGCGCGGAAAGACGTGTGGACACACAATTGTTCAAGTTCAAGTTCACCAACGTTAATCTACTCTATATGATCAACGTTATAAACTCCTCTGACTGCTTTGACGGACGAAATAGCGGATTCAGGGTTATGATTGGTCAGATCGCCTGTCAATCAAACTCTTTGCGAAGGATCAATTGATGCAACAGTTATTGAACTGAACTGAATCGACACTGATTTTTAATTGGTTTCATAATTAAAGAACTTTGCAACATTAATACTGTTATTTTCTTGTTTATTGTTTATTATTATTTATATCCACCTTATATTTCCATGCACGAGTAAGCAATTTTCTGTGAATGTGCGAGATTTCGGATTCATTAGCCAATGAGGAAAATAACAAAGTGCTGTTAAGAGCAAAACTACCGTAAACTGTGCTGTGAACCATGTGCTTATTATTAATTTGGGAAATATCAGTTTGCAATATCAAGCATCATAACAACACCGTTTTAGACAGAAAAAACATAAAAGCGGATGATAGTTTATAATTTATAAATGGCCACGTTAAAAATAAGGTGGATAAAGCGCTATATACATAGATGTGACTTGACTAGTTTGGGGAACACTTTTGCTCATTAATAGTTAATTAGGTAGTTAAGTTTAGGATTAAGGGATGTAGAATATGGTCATGCAGTATTATGTGCTTTAAATACTAATCAACAGCCAAGATGAAAGTAATATGCATGATAATAAGCAACTAGTTAATAGTGAGAATTGGACCCTGAACTAAAGTGTTGCCTATGCAGATAATAAAACACCCTAGCTTGAAAATAAGGTGACGCTAAAGTGTTTAAAAGGAGTCTATGGCATGAAATGTAAACTCTTTGTGTTTGCAGGTGGCAGAGAGAGACGCGCATCACAAACACGTCTGGACGTTTACGGGGAGAGGTGGCGTACTTCGCTCCATGCGGCAGAAGGCTCAGACAGTACCCTGACGTCATCAAGGCAAGAGAACTTGTGTTCGGCCGGTGTGGACTTCTTCATGACCGATGCTCCTGCCTTTTCCTTAATCTCATGTTCTCGCCCCTCACAGTATCTGACCAGAAACGGAATAAGCAACATTACACGTGATCATTTTAGCTTCAGCGCTAAAATAAAGGTTGGTGACTTCTATGAAGCCAGAGATGGACCACAGGTAATGTTTCACTGTTTACTGTGTTTTTCACTGTAGTAAACATTGTAGTGTTGTATATCTTTGGAGTTAAAGTGTGCTTCTTTTAAAAAAAAAAAAAAAAAAAAAAAATATATATATATATATATATATATATATATATATATAGATTAATAGATTAATATTAATCTAATCTGTAGTTTTAACATTAATAAAATGTCATCTTTATTTAAATATAATAAATGAATAAATAAGCCATCTATGCATTAATAATACATTTTTTTAGATATTATAATTTTTACTTTACTGTTATTACTAGTGATCATAATAATTATTATTTAAAATAATAAAATATCAATAATAATATTAAAAATATTCTCTAAACAATGTTGTTTTCTGTGGTGTTAAAGTCTTTTAAATTTTAAATATAAAATATAAAATAAGCCATCTAAGCAATATTATTATTATTATTATTATTATTATTGTACTATTCCAACTACTACGTCTAATTATGATACATATTGTATCATTACTAAATATTATTTAATTATTATATATATTTTAAAAAGAATTATTTATTCTCTGAACAATGTTGTCTGCTGTGTTAGTGTTTTAAATATTAAATAAAAATATTATAATTAAATAAACCTATGCAATAATAAATAGTAATAATAAGAATAATAAATGAATAACAAACTATTTTAGATATTAATTGTGTTATAATTTTTTTTACTAATACTACTAGTAACAACTGTTATTTTTCTAAAAAAGTTATTTTCTAATCAACGTTGTTTTCTGTAGTGTAAAAGTGTTTGTTTTAATTATATATTTAAAAAATATAGCCAAAGCAATAATAATAAGAAACTAATAATATTTATTGTTTTTAATTATATTTATTTTTTCTAAAAATAATTGTTTATTACAGACAGTTGTTGTCTGTTGTGCTAGATGGCTAATTTTATAATTTTTTTATTTAATATTTAAAACACTTTAAGCAATAATAATGATATTTTTTTTTCCGTAATAATAATTTTCTAAACAATGTTGTTTTCTTCTCCAGGGGTTACAGTGGTGCTTACTGAAAGAGGAGGAAGTCATTCCTCGTATCCTTGCGATAGAAGGTCGGCGGGGTCGTCTGAAGAATCTTGACCCTTCGAGCAATCCTGCCGGTGATCCCGCTCGCTCCCGCAGGAAAGGCCGAGCTCCTGACGAGAGTGAAGCTGATGTTCTCAGCACCTCTGAGGCCAAACTACTGCGCAAACTGGAGGCCCAGGGTACCGCTGACACAAAACAACATATTATGAATCGAAAACATTCTAAAAATCATTTTAATTTGCAATTTAGTTCACCCAAAATAAATGTTTTACTGTTTACTGCAATTCTTCTAGTTATTTATAATGAGTATGAAAGTCTTGCACATTCAAGGAGAATAGCTTACTTCCTCGTCTGCAAAATAAGGTGGATAGTAGAACTTGTATAGAGTTGCAGATGATAGATTAGCTCTAAAGATCTCCCGCATCCGGCAGAAATCGCACGGCAGGCGGCTCAGATGAAGCTGATGCGTAAGCTGGAAAAGCAGGCGCTGGCACGGGCGGCCAAAGAGGCCAGGAGACAACAAGGTGAGCTTTATAAGCGGTTTCTGCTTTCTAGTGCACTTTCTAGATCTGCTCAACATTTTCCTCTGAACTTTCAGCAATCATGGCGGCAGAAGAGCGGCGGAAACACAAGGAGCAAATGAAGATCCTCAAACAGCAGGTCAGAAATCAGCCGATGCCGTTTGTGTTTGTTCATGCACATTTCATGCTTTTGGCTCTTCAGAGAAGTGTTTACCTTGATGCATAAAATGCCTGTGGCTTCACATTTCATCAGTGAAAAGTCCATTCTCTCTCATTCCCGGCTTTTTCCACAGGAGAAGTTCAAGAGAATCCAGCAGGTCCGGATAGAGAAAGAACTCCGTGCTCGGCAGATTTTGGAGGTGCTTATGAAAAGTTTATATACAATTAAATTGTATAAATGCAATACAAATGTACATTTAAAAAAAAAAAGATGTACGCTACCGCTCAAAAGTTTTAGATCCGTAAATTTTTTTTAATGTTTTTGAAAGAAGTCTCTTCTGTTCGTCAAAGCTGCATTTATTTGATCAAAAATACAGAAAAAATTGTGAAATATCGTTAAAATTTAAAAAAAAAGTTTTATATGTGAATATATATATATATATGTAAAATATAATTTATTCCAGTGATCAAAGCTGAATTTTCATCATCATGACTCCAGTCTTCAGTGTCACATGATCCTTCAGAAATCATTCTAATATGATGATTTTAATATGATGCTCAAGAAACATTTATTATCAATGTTGAAAATTTAATTGAAATAAAAATCTTTTTGATCAATTTAATTCATCCTTGAATAAAAGTATTAATTTCTTTCATTTCTTAAAGAAAGAACTGTATTTATTATTATATATTATATTATATATTTATTATTTATATATCTCAAAACTAGCATTTTAGTTTAAAACTATTTGAAAAGAAGTGGAAAGTGCTTGAAAAGCTACATCTGTTTTGAAGTGTGGGAAATAGTTGTAATGATAAATGAGGTGTCTGAACTTTAATCAGAGGACGTTTCTGTCCATTTTCGAACTGATGGGACCAGATTGTTTATTCCCATTGCAGAATAGGCCATTCCAGGATGACACACACGTTTTTAATATTAGGAGAAGATCCACCAACATGTTCTTCCTGTCAAAACCCTCAAGCTTGTTTCATTACATTGTGCTTTTACTCAGTTAACACTTTTTTTTTTTAAAGTTAATCCCAATTTTTGTTTTTTTTTTTAGCAAAAATGGATTGTAAAAACCTGTAGATTTAGCGCAAATTTTATCGCCATGAAAATAGTCACAGAAGCTGGCATGGCACTAACTAAACTGAACTTTAATCAGTTCATGTGTATATGTATATCATATAAAAAGACACTGGATTTTGTCTCCAGTCACAGACAGCGACACTAAAATTGAACAAATATAAAGCGTCCACATTAATCTGTCACATGTTAGGACAAGCAGTTAGCATGTTGATTTCACGGTCGGTTAATCAACCTTCAATGCTTTCAACAGAGTGACTACTCAGGGTTTAAGGTACTTTTAAAACCCTGCTTGTGTTTTCCCATTTTAATTTACGTGGGTAAAAGTGATTGTCATCTTGATTGAAGCACAAGTTTGTAATATTAATCAGTCGTTTCTTCCAAGAGCACTTTTTAAATCGACTGTCTAGTAATGAATGTGAAGTTCTCTTTAGGGTTGTTGCTGACATTAAAAATGATTTTTTTTTTATGCTTCTCATACTAAACCTTTTAAATCAGCTTCTCTATGACACTTTGGTTTGAATGATGTTCAAAATCATCATTTTTAGCCATTTCAACAACAAAAATGTCTATCAAATGTCATCAGAAATCTGAATTTTTTTAATTTAAACTCACATTCTCTAGTTCATACTGTGCTGTGCATTGAAACACTTACTGGTGAAGTTATATAACTTATGTCAAATAAGTTCTTATATTAATATCTGTTTATATTCACAGGCTAAAAGGAAAAAGAAGGAAGAGGCTGCCAACGCCAAAATACTAGAAGCTGAAAAACGAATAAAGGTTTTTATTTTAGTCATTACTGTGTTTTATTGGTTTACGGAGTTATTTACTGCGAGCGTTAGGGGTGTGTCATATCATACCGTCCACGATAACACCGGTATTTATAATTTTTTACATTATAAAGTGTCTTTTCGCAATATTAATGATATAGCGACACCTGTCTGTGAGCAAGAGCAGCATGTCAGCCTCCGGTGAGGATTTAGTCCCTAAAAAGGAGCTACTTCAATAGTATGGAAGTGTTACAAGAGGTCAGACCTCCAACAATCAAACACAATATTTTGCAGAATATGCAAGAAAACTGTCACTACTAAAGGTGGAAACACAAGAAACTTGTTTCACCACTCGGCCGATTGTCCTCCCGGATAGGAGACCGACCGGTCAGTGTCACGTCTTTCCCATTCTGAGCTGATCCGTTTTGTTTCCAGCGGCACAGGCGATAACGTCCGATGGCGAAGGAACACACTCCTCTCCCTCACTCGTCTCATTGGCTCCGGTTGAATAGTTCTTGTATTGGGGATAATTTTAGTCATTCCCGCAGGTTTCACGCTAATGTAGGATCTGTATTAGTGGAGCACGAGCCGCTTCTCCGTCTCAAACAGCTTCTGAGTCACTAAAATGAGTGTCTAACTGCGCTAAAACCGTCAAATACATACAAAATGATGTCAAAATGCGAGTATCCAGTTAAACTCAGTCAGTTTTGGAACGTTAAATAGTTGAGAAAGAGGGAATCCGTCCAATATTCCTGCTGCTGTCTGTCATGTTGATCCAAAAACAAAAGACAAAGAAAATCACTTTCTGCTCTTGACTGAATACATTTTATAACTTTAATGGTAAGATTTAATCTGTATTTAATCTTTGCAGTGAAGACTACAGAAATTAGAGTAATCTAATGTAAAATAACACTGGATTTGTTATTTTTAAAAAAAACTTAGTTTCATAGCCCTCTTTATTTATTTATTTATTTGTGCTGTTGTTTGCTTTTTTTAAAAATATATTTTATTATTGACTTTTTACTTGTTTGTTTATTAATGAAAATAAAACTTTGCATTGAAGAAAAGTAGATTTTTGTTTATATATGCGGTCAATTATAGTAAAATAGAAAATCAGAATGGGCAAAAATCGGCATCGGTCAAGAAAACTGTTCATCTCTATTAAAAAGATGCGCTATAAAGTTGCTGCTGCACTTTATGACAGTAGATTCACACACTTGCTCATTGGAAAAGGATGGAAAACTGCCTTCATTTTATTTGCACTAATAAAAGCTGCTTCCTGCCAGCTGCAATCACCAATAAAACCATATATTGTTCCATATATTTTTCTCCATAAAATCATAAATATCATTATTGCAAATATTCTTGAAATATCGTGATTTAATTGTGAGGCTATATCGTCCACCCCAAGCGAGCATTTCATCTCAGTATCTACCTCTTAAAAAATGCTGGGTTGTTTTAAATATGGACAAACACATCCATTATTTTAAAATGACCATTTTTCATGTCGTTTCAGTTTTCAAGACTGATTCCGAATTGGATTAACTTTGCTTAAATACAGTCAAAACGGTGCAGGGTCAGATATTAAGTCACTCAGGACATAAATGCATCGTGTTGAAGGTTTGATTTTGTAGATAATTGTTACGTTTGAGGAAAAAAAACAATCAGTTTTCAAATGATTGGTGAAATATTTGATGTCACTGGTTTTTATCCATATAGGGGGAATGTGCAAAACTGGACTATTTTCATATCCATTTGGGTGTATTTTTGTGAGCAGATTGAGTGAGAGCCGAGACGGGGGCGATACTCCCGTTTTTTTTTCATTTCACATTAACACTCGGGCGCCCCCCCCCGACAATACGGCTGTCAATCAAAACCCAGCCATTTCAATATACTGCAGAAATAAATGGAGAAAATCCTATCTGTTTATGACATCCCTCCATCTGCATCTCTTTCTCTCTCCCATCTCACTAATGGAAATAAGGCAGTAATTTATTTTTATCTCTCTCTGAAGGAGAAGGAGCTCCGTAGACAGCAGGCCATCATCCTGAAGCACCAGGTATGAGCGAACCGTCTTCCACAAACACCATTTCACTGATGAATGCCTCAAGTCTCTGCTGCTTTTACTCTTTTATGTGATTATTTTAAAGGAATCGTTGAGCCAAAAATGTTGTTTTTATGTTATCTGTCTTTTTTGGCTCAACTATTCCTTTAAATGCATTATGGGTAATCACTCTAATGAGGGAGTTGTATGCATTGATTTACTTATTTTTGTTCTTGCCTTTGCCAACTCTCTCTGCCAGGAGTTGGAGAGACATAGACTAGATATGGTATGGGTATGTTTACTTTTGAACATCTAACTCATTGTGAAATGCTTGATCCGGGTGTTTTGCTCCCATGTTGCACCTGCAACTTACTGCTTGGACTTCGCTCACATTCCTCTTGCATGACGCCCTGCATCTGATTTCATCTGCTTGCCGAAGGAGAGAGAAATGGGCTCTTTTCTGAAACCTAGTGAGCCGCCTATTTAGGCAGCATTTTAAGGCATCAAAAAACAAAGCCTTTTAAGATATGGTCAGACAGACAGCATTGCATATATTGTTTGCAGTCGAGGAAATCCCATAATGCATCGCTAGCAGAATGCATTGAAAAATCAAGCAAAATGAGAGAAATTGTAGCGAATTGTAAGTCAATTTTAAATATAGTTCCTGCATTATTTATATACTATTTTAGTATAAAAAATGCTGGGTTAAAAACAACCCAAGTTGGGTTAAATGTTTGACTAACCTGCTGGGTAGTTTTATTTAAATCAGCCGTCGTTTAAAAATTACTATATCTCTGACTTAAAATGAACCCCAAATGGGTTGGAAATTAAAAATTCGACTCATAATTACTAGGGACACAATAATAATCAAAAGGTGAACATTTATTAATAAGCAATTTTATTATTTATTAAACTTATTAATAAATGTTCATTTATTAAACACATTTCCAACCCATTTTGGGTTCATTTTAAACAAGCGATACAGTAATTTTTGAATAAAACCACCCAGCAGGTTGGGTCAAACATTTAACCCAACCTCTCGGGTTGTCCATTTTCAACCCAACTTGGGTTATTTTTGTCCCAGCATTTTTTTTAGTGCATTTATTCAGGTTTTGCATTAGATTTTATGTTTTCAATTTTTTAATTTTAATATATTATATTTCTATTTAGCTTTATTTTTTTATTATTATTCATTTTTATTATTTATTTTAGTACTTCAGATTAAACCGTTTCAGCCAAGGCAACATTTCTAATCTCTATTTATGTTTTTCTTCTTACATTTATATTTTATTTCAGATTTATTTCATTTAACGAAAAACTTTTTAATAGTTTTAGTTCAAAATAACAACACTGTCAAACTTCACTGAAAAGTAGTTAAATCCAATTTCATATTTTACATGCAAATTAGAGAGCCATTTGTTTCTCAATATGCTAAACTCTATTGAAATCAGTTTTGAGTCCACTCTTCTCTTCACTTGTGGAGTGTACGGGTTTATATGAAGGACGTATAGGGTTTAATTTCTGTTGGGATGCTCCCTTAAAAGGCAGCTCACTGTTTTGGAACGGAGTCATAATGTTAACAGACATCAGTCACGAGATTTCCACCTGTGCCGGTGGAAATCGGATCGCGTGCGACGACCACGCCGCTTCATATCATATCGCTTCAAGCCTTCGACTCAATATCATAAACATCCATTCTGATTCGTACGTGTTTTCATTTGTTTGTGGTGTTGAAGAACATCCAGCCCCTGAAGCATCTGTGTTGTTTTACATTTAAAACGGACAATAAATGTTCATGGGAGTGTCACTCGGCAGCTTTTCCGTCGGATCTTTGTTTAACTGGAAACAAGTCTGTTGTCTGTTTCTCTTGTTGAAATCTTGATAAACTGAGAACGTTTAGAGTCGTCTTCCTGTCTTTCCTGCACTAAAGACCTCAAGCTGCCTGTAGAAAGCTGAAGCTTAAGATGTAACTGACCTTTAGGAACTGACCAACTGACCCGCGCTGGCAGCCCGTCTTCAGGCCCGTTCACAACTACAGCTATGTTCAAAATAACAGCACTAACCTGATCAATCACTGTTTTTGGTAGAAATTATATTTCTACATGGCAAATATTTTGCTAGTAGGTGTAGTGGAGTAATAGAAAGCCAACAGACATGACATGAATGCTCCTGATTTGGTGTAATTAAATCATTAATTGAAAAGAGAGTGTTCAAATAATAGCAGTGTGGAGTTCAATTAGAGAGAGAATTAATTCTGTGTCAAACGAGTGGCCCTTATTTAAGGACAAAGGCAGCAAATGTTGTACTACCGCATTTCTCTCTGAGTAAAATGGCTCGTTCCAGACATTGTTCAGAAGAACTTTGATTAAAAAGTTGATTAGAGAGGGGAAAACGTATAAATAAGTGCATAAAATGATATCAATTGCTTTAAAATGGCAACCAAAACCAGAAAGACGTGGAAGAAAAGGGAAAACTACCATTCGAATGGATCGAAGAATAGCCAAAATGGCAAAGACTCGGCCGATGATCAGCTCCAGGGCGATCTTAGTCTGAAGTTACCTGTGAGCACTGTAACAGTTAGAAGACGCTTATGTGAAGCCAACAAGCCCCCGCAAAATGAAAAAAAGACACGTGCTGAAGAGGTTACAATTCGCCAAGGAACACATTTGACTGGCCTAAAGAGAAATGGTGCAATATTTTGTGATCTGATGAAAGCGAGATTGTTCTTTTTGGGTTTGTCAGACGACCCCCAAACACTGAAATCAAGCCACAGTACACTGAAGACCAGGACTGGGTGGGTTACTTTTAAAACGTATTTCACTAGAGATTACAATATACATGCTTTAAAAAGTCATTTGTAAAAGATTTCGTTACATTACTCAAGTTTAGTAACTTAATCTAAATACTTTAGAATACTTTGGAATACTAATAAGTGTGGAACAAACACAAAAAAGGTCATTGTGAGTTTTTATCTCACAATTCTGACTTTTTCCCTCAGAATTGTGGGAAATAAAGTTGCAATTGTGAGTTATAAAGTCAGAATTATGAGATATAAACTCGCAATATTGAGAAAAGTCAGAATTATGAGATATAAACTCACAATATTGAGAAAAGTCAGAATTATGAGATATAAACTCACAATATTGAGAAAAGTCACAATTATGAGATATAAACTCACAATATTGAGAAAAGTCAGAATTATGAGATATAAACTGACAATATTGAGAAAAAATCAGAATTATGAGATATAAACTGACAATATTGAGAAAAGTCAGAATTATGAGATATAAACTCACAATATTGAGAAAAGTCAGAATTATGAGATATAAACTCACAATATTGAGAAAAGTCAGAATTATGAGATATAAACTCACAATATTGAGAAAAGTCAGAATTATGAGATATAAACTCACAATATTGAGAAAAGTCAGAATTATGAGATATAAACTCACAATATTGAGAAAAATCAGAATTATGAGATATAAACTGACAATATTGAGAAAAGTCAGAATTATGAGATATAAACTCACAATATTGAGAAAAGTCAGAATTATGAGATATAAACTCACAATATTGAGAAAAGTCACAATTATGAGATATAAACTCACAATATTGAGAAAAGTCAGAATTATGAGATATAAACTCACAATATTGAGAAAAGTCAGAATTATGAGATATAAACTCACAATATTGAAAAAAGTCAGAATTATGAGATATAAACTCACAATATTGAGAAAAGTCACAATTATGAGATATAAACTCACAATATTGAGAAAAGTCAGAATTATGAGATATAAACTCACAATATTGAGAAAAGTCAGAATTATGAGATATAAACTCACAATATTGAGAAAAGTCAGAATTATGAGATATAAACTCACAATATTGAGAAAAGTCAGAATTATGAGATATAAACTGACAATATTGAGAAAAGTCAGAATTATGAGATATAAACTGACAATATTGAGAAAAGTCAGAATTATGAGATATAAACTGACAATATTGAGAAAAGTCAGAATTATGAGATATAAACTCACACTAAATTTACAATTGCAAGAATAAAAGTCAGTATTGCAAGTTTATATCTCCCAATTCTGACTTTATAACTTGCAATTGTGAGTTTAAATCTCGCAATTCTGAGAAAAAGAAGTCAGAATTGTGAAACACAAACTCACAATTGTGAGGGAAAAAAACAAATTGTGAGAAAAAGTCACAGTGACGAGTGAATAATAAAATTACTCACAAAACATGAAAACAGTCGTGGATCATCAGGTCATGACAGGACAGTTCAGTTGACATTTCATTTTGTCTTGTTCAGGACAGAACTAAATAAAAATAACAACATTTTTATGATCCTCTTAAAAGTATTAAAATGTTGATGAAGCTTAACTCGTCTTTTTCAGACGGTCAGAGTCAGAGAATCACCAATCGCTGTTTAAATGATATTAAAACTCAAAGTAATCACTTTGGTAATCTAAAACACTTTTCAGATGGAACTGTAATCTGATTACCACCCATTTCAAATGAAATACAGTCACTCAAATTTTGTATTTTAAATACGTAACTAAGTTACTTGTATTTCGTTACTCCTCAACCCTGCTGAACACCAAGCATCATGATAAGGGGATGTTTCTACTATGGTGTTGGGCCTATTTATCGCATTCCAGGGATCGGTTTGAGTACAGCAAAATACTTAAAGAGGTCATGCCGAATAGGAAATGCCTTTGAAATGGGTGTTTCAACAAGACCACGACTCCAAACACACCAGTAAGCGAGCAGCATCTTGCTTCCGGACCAGCAAGATTAATGTTATGGAGTGGCCAGCCCAATCCCCAGACCTCGATCCAATAGCAAACTTGTGGGGTGACATCAAAAACGCTGTTTCTGAGGCAAAACCAAGAAATGCAGCGACATGCAGTGCAGTCGTCCTGGGCTGGAACACCCGTTCACAAGTGGGTCGACTCCGGGCAGCGCAGATGTGAGAACCGTGGTTATACAGCTAAATATTAGTTCAGTGATTCACCAGAAAGCTAAATCTGTTCATACAAGAAATGTTTGACTTTGTAAAGAAAAACACAGACACTGCTATTTTTTTGAACGGCCTAATATTCCTTTTTCTTCACTTTCTGTAAAGTATGTAACAAGATCCGTTTGGATTTAGAATAGAATGTGCCGTGTTCCCAATGCATTTGTGTGGAGTGAAATAAAAGTTATTATAAGGATTTTGAACTTTAATCACTTTTTTAAACGCACTGCTATTATTTTGAACGTATATCAGCGGTTTTGTCGTCTTGAAATGCGCTTTAAAGCACGATGGATTCTAATTGGCTGATTCTATAATGAGAGATTTTAGAAGCGGGTGGTTCCCGTGTGAACGGGTCTTCAGACAGACTCCTCTCCTCACGCTTCTGCCGTGTTCATCGTTCAGTGTACCGTACGTCTCCCGCCATTTGGTTCTTTCTTTCTTTGATTCTGTCTTATTTGTTCATTCATATTCTTTCATCTTCACTCTGTATTTTCTTATTTTGTTCACGTGCTCGTTTGTTTTTCTTTTTTCTTTATTTAATGTTCTTCTGTTTGTTATTTTTTGCACTTTAGTTTGTTCTTTCTTTCGCTTTTTCTTTTTCTTCTTTTGTTTGTTTGTTCATTCATTGGTTTGTTTGTTTGTTTGTTTCTTTCATTCTTTTGTTCTTCCATTATTTTGTTCTTTTGTTCATTCTTTTCGTTTTTGTTCTTTCTTTCTTTCATTCTTTTTTCTTACTTTTAGCTCTTTCTTAGCTCTCATTCTGTAGTTCTTTTGTTCATGTTCGTTCATTCATTTGTTTCTTTCTTTTGTTCTTTCATTCTTTTGTTCTTCCATTATTTCGTTCTTTTTAAATTTTTTCGCTTGTTCTTTTAGTTTGTTTGTTCTTTATTTCTTTCATTCTTTTTGTTCTTTAGTTCTTTCTTAGCTCTCATTCTGTAGTTCTTTCATTCATGTTCGCTCTTTTGTTCGTTCATTCGTTTGTTTCTTTCTTTTGTTCTTCCATCATTCCGTTCTTTTTTCATTTTTTTCGCTTGTTCTTTTAGTTTGTTTGTTCTTTATTTCTTTCGTTCTTTTTTCTTTCTTTTTGTTCTTTAGCTCTTTCTTAGTTCTGATTCTTTAGTTCTTTCGTTCATGTTCGTTCTTTTGTTCGTTCATTCGTTTGTTTCTTTCTTTTGTTCTTTCATTCTTTCGTTCTTCTATTATTTCTTTCATATGTTTGTTCTTTTGTTTGTTTGTTTGTTTGTTCTTTCTGTTGTTCGCTTGTTTTCTTTTGTTCATTTTTTCATTCTTTCATTTCTTTCCTTTCTTCTTTCTTTGTTTAGTTCATTCGTTCATTTGTTCGTTCTTCTTTCTTTTTTTATTTGTTATTTTCTTTAGATCTTTTTCCGTTTCTTTATTTTGTTTGGTCGTTTGTTTTTCCTGTTTGTTTTATTTTCTTTCATTTAATTTTGTTCTTTCATTCTTTCTTTTTAATTTTTTCTACCTTTTTATATTTCTTGTTTTTGTCTGTTCACTTAGTTGTTTTCTTTCATAATTTATTTTGTTCCTCCTTTCATTCCGCCTTGTTTTGATGAGTCTTATAATTCATTATTTTGTTTCTTTTGTTTATTTTTACTCCTCTTTTGTTTGTTATTTGGCTCTTTCCTGTGTAGTGTTGTTTGTGCGTTCTCTCTCTAACGTCTCAGTGTTTACTGTAGGAGCGAGAGAGACGTCGGCAGCATGTGATGCTGATGAAGGCGATGGAGGCCCGGAAGAAAGCTGAGGTGTGTTATACATCTCCTTCTATCATTTCATCAGTCTCTTTTACCCCTCCTTTCCGTTCTCCATCTGTTTGTCTCCCATTACTCACTATATTTCCTCTTATGCTCCATCTCATCATCTCTCTTTCTCCTCTGATGCTTCTACCACTCAATCACATAGACTATGAATGTGTGGATCAGTCTCCCTGATGGCACACAAGGTTTGTTCTCTCTTCAGGAGAAGGAGCGTCTGAAACGAGAGAAACGAGATGAGAAACGATTGAACAAGGAGCGCAAACTGGAGCTAAGGCGACTGGAGCTGGAAATGGCCAAAGAGCTGAACAAACCCAATGAGGACATGTGTCTGTCGGACCTGAAGGTGAATCACACACAAGATTAAGAACATCATTTCTGCATTAGTTGCAACCACATACACATGCAATCAAAACAGATTCATAAAGCTATGCTAGGGGAAAAAGAGATAATAATTCAAATCATTTTATCCATGTGCAGCCTCTGCCAGCGCTGTCACGGATAGCGGGTCTGGTGTTGCCGGGAGGATGTTTCTCAGACTGTCTAATGGTGATGCAGTTCCTGCGCTGTTTTGGAAAGGTCCTGGGGTTCGACCTCAGTGCTGACATGCCGTCACTCGGCACGCTGCAGGCTGGGCTGTTGAATGTGGGTGACAGCGTAGGCTTCATCCAAGACCTGCTGGTGCGCTTGCTGTCATCTGCGGTGTGTGACCCGGGACTGCCTCCAGGACACCGGGTGAGAGGAGAGCGGATATATGCTTAGATTTGTCTGGATTTCAGCTTTGAACACTCCTGGCATTGAATGTTTGCCACACAACTCATGTGTAATTTCAAGCATTTAAGCAGAAGCCTTTAGGTTAAAACGTTTTTGAGATCATGAGAAACACAAATGTACTTTATTTATTTCCCTTTATAAAAAGCAAACCATTAATCAATGCAAAATGGCCTGAAATTGTCCGTGAAATATTTATTTATTTATTTACATAAAAATATATTATTTTTTTATGTATATAAATATTGTTAATTCTATAAAAAGAAAACCAGTAATTGATGGGAAATGACCTGAAATTTAATATATATATATTTTAAATTTTTATTTATTATTTTAATATAATTTTTTTTATTTACTTTTGCAAAAAGCACAACGGTAATCAATGGCCTGAAATTGTTCATGAATTATTTATCTATTTATTTATTTAAATATTGTTTATTTTATTTACTTTCATTTAGTGGTAATTGATGGAAAATGGCCTGAAACTCTGCTATTGTGTGATGATTTATTATTAAATATAGATTTCCACATTAAAGACATGTGGAAAACCATTTACTGTAAATTACACTTGGGACAATTAATAAATAGCCTAACATATTAGACTATATATATTATATTATAAATAATTTATATTTAATATTATATTATATTTTAAAATATATATTATATTTTATATTTATAAATATTATATTATAAAATAATACTATTATTTATTTATTTTATTTTATTTATTTCAAAATCTTCTCAAGCGCACACTTTTTTTTTTTACATTGCTTTAAAAATTTAAAAATGGCAAATTAAACAGTAAAAATCTAATTTTGTGTTGTTTCTGTTTGTCATTACTACATGTTCAGCTATTATTATTATTATTATTATTATTATTAGTCACCTTATTTGATTTTTAATCAGCACGATTTGATCACATATTTATTATTTTATTTATTTATTTTACAGTAGTGACCATAAGTGATGTCCAGCCTAGGAAAATTCACATCTTCACTCTTTATTTAAATACTATTCAAAGATTTTGTAAGCAGATTGCTTGTTGTTGTGTTTGTAGTCGGTTGTTTTATTTGTAATAACAGCACAATGTAACATGCCAAATTGTGCCGACATCATTTTTGATCCAGATGTTAATTTTAACCAAATGTTAATAACTCAAGTCAATGTATGCTTAGTTTCTATGCATTTTTCCCCCTTCATATTTAAAAAAATATGTAATTCTCTTCATATTTTGATGGTTTAATCAAACTTGTAGGGTCATTAAAAACAAATATCCCCGCCACACTCTATGTCGATATATTTTCTCATTCAGATGTCCTAAAATCAGCACAGTATAAACGTAGAATTCTGTAAACTCTTTCTAGACTATTCCTCACTCACGATCAGGTCATTCTGCTCTTCTTTAAGTTTGGTTTTCTGTCAGGCTTCAAGCTCGATATCTAAATAAAGAGAAAGAATTCAGTTCAGCCCCTCAGCAGATTGTCTGTGCTAATCTCACATGCGTTCAGTCTTAATAAAAAGCCTTTTGCTCCTAAATTAACCAACTTTCCTTATCTTGATAATTCAATTCTTTTTGTACACACCCAATTCATCTCTGAATCACAATGTTCTTTTGTTTGGGTATTTATTGAACATTTCAGGCTAAGACGGCTCTGGGAGACCATGTGACTAATGTTGGCTTGAACCGGGACAATGTTTCTGAGGTGCTTCAGATCTATATGGAGGCTCACTGCGGACAGACTGAGCTAGCGCCGCTGGCCGAGAGCTTGAAGACCAAAGCCTTCCAGGCCCACACACCCTCTCAGAAAGCCGCTGTACTGGCCTTCCTGGTCAATGAGTTGTCCTGCAGCAAGACTGTGGTCAGGTGCGCTCATCTCACGTCAAAAAAATTGGTTTAGAAAGCGTTTTCACCCCAAAAATGCTCATATATTTCACAAATAATTACAAAGAAATGGGAAGTAATGCTTTGAATTCAAAATTAAATTTCAAAGTAATTATGTTTTTGCCCTCAAACAGTGGATCAAGAGAAACTGGGACTTCAAATATCAACAGCATAGTTATCATCATAGATATCATACTGTTTATAGCTGCTTGTGAAGCCGCAGGAACTGAAACCCGATTATACCATCTCCAACACGCACTCTAAGCAGTTCACCAATCACAACAGCAGCAGCAATTTGTAAGATTTTTGCAGTAAATTATCCAAAAACCACTGGGCCAATGCTCAGTTGTGTACTCACAATATCCCAAATGTTTCCAACTAATCGTAAATCGTGAGAAAATCACTATTTTAATCAAGGATCTGGGACGTGTGAGTGAGTCGCCTGTCAATGGCGTCATATCCGCGTTTCCCTCGGTTTCCGCTTTTATTTTGTAGAAACCATGGAAACACCAAAGACACTCAGAGTAACGTTATAACATCATTTAAACTCACTCAAATGAATCTAATATGATAAACAGAGCTGCGTTTCCTCAAACTCATGACCGGAAGAAGCGGCGCTGGCGACTGTGTCATAATAAAAGTCCCGCCGCTCTTCGTCTCTCATGATCAATCGTCTCGTTCAGCTCCACAACACTCGCTCCTGCTCCGCTTCACACTACAGTCACGTTAATAATCGCATCCATGAACGTGATTTCTGCCCGAGTCCCATCCCGATTCTTTTCCACCGGCTGTGAGGTGAAGACCACACGTCCCAAGATTCCTCGCTCAAACTCGACGTCACCTTTGTTTTGAATTAGCGACCTCTAGTGGACGAAAAACTACACAGTGCACCTTTAATTACAAACCTCCAAAAATGTACTAATTTTATTTGTATAATCTTGCCTCCAGGTAAATGTGTCTTGGTTTAAGGATTTTTATACATTATTCTATTTGTTTTACTGGAAAATACTAAGTAAAAAATGGTTATTCAAATATAAACTATCCTATATATCATGATATACTATTAATGTGATATAAAATTAGAGTTTATGTAAGATTATCGGTGTTTTTATGCACACAATTTTAATTTCTTTGTTGTCTTTGCATAGTGAGATCGACAAAAACATTGACAACATGACCAACCTGCGACGAGACAAATGGGTGATTGAGGGGAACCTGCGGAAGTAAGACACCTGTTCATACCCATCATACACGCATTTCCTTCCTCTGATAATGTCAAACACAAATTATGGATCGCTATTAGCTTTCACATAGTGGGTGCTAGTCTTCCTGTGGTCCATAATATACATTTCCCAATTGTTAATATTTTAATGCCTACACTCACCTGAAATTTCAGTGATATATCCTTCAGGAAATGCAAATCTAGATATAATGTGATTATGATGTTTTCTTTTGTTCAGACTGAGGAGCATCTACGCTAAGAGGACAGGAAAGCGGGAAAGTGCTGTTGGAGGAGAGGACGGTCAAGCCGCCGGTACGCCCGTGAACAGCTGTAAACGCAAGCGCAAAGGAGGGGAGAGTGATGATGAGGATGAGGAAGATGATGACAGCGATGAACAGGGAGAGGAGGATGAAGACGAAGATGATTTTGGTGGGAAGAAAGGGAAGAAAGCCGAGGCGTGTGACGATGAGGTAGAGCGTCATCAAAAAAAGTCCTGTTTAATGATCTGATTATTTACCTGAAGATCAGATGCATGAAATGAAAAATTACGATATGCATAAATGTGAAGTCAGATCTTCAGAACGAGTCATTTTTTTCCCCACAGTAGTTGTTTTGAGCTCTAAAAGTTATGCTATGTTTCCATAGTCAAAAACTCAAAGACCCTCATTTTTCCTGCACAATTTTCAAAGGCCTCCAGATAATTCCTCCAGTACTTTGGCTGTAATTAAAGCAAAAGCTTCTTGTTTTCATTCTTCACTATTAACAGAAAGCACTGCTTTAGTTCTATGCTATGTTAAAAACCGCTTTTTGCAGGATGAAGGCGATCAATCCACAAGCATTGAGGAGCTGGAGAGACAGATTGAGAAGCTCTGCAAGGTAAATGAGCATCAGCAAGAGGATCCTAAAGCGCCGATATACTGCAAAGTTCTTTAATTTTGTGCTGAATAAATAAAAAGTAGTGAAAATACGTTCAAAATACATGATCAGCGGCGTACTGTTAATATGTGCTGCACGCTTTCCACTTAATAACAAAATAAACACAACAAAGTTGAGAAAACAGCATCTGATCATAGAGATGTGGATATATTTGTACGAGATCTGCAATTTGAAAAACACATGAGACGCTGCAACAAATGGAACATGAGACACATGAGACAGTGTTCCATTTGTTTCATTTAACCTAATAAATATATCACAAAAATCTGTAGAGGAATTTAGAAAATGAAGGTCAGACACCACAGGCAAAATCTCATTAAATTCATTCAAAAACAAACGTCCTTTACAGAGAACAAAAATGAATAGCTGGATCCCAGGAGGATAACTTTCCTATACTTGCTTTACCTAAGTGTATTATAATAAATGTGTGCTAAAATGATGACAGATTCACTTGCACCTTTCCAAACACAAAGCCAATATTTTCAGTAAAAGAGAGAAATATATATATATATATATAGTGAAATAGATACAACGGTCTTATTGATTTTTACCTTCATCTCTTCCAGCAACAGACTCAGATCCGTCGGAAGCTGTTCGAGGCCTCTCATTCCCTGCGTTCAGTGATGTTCGGTCAGGACCGTTATAAAAGACGCTACTGGGTGCTGCCGCAGTGTGGCGGGATCTTTGTGGAGGGTCTCGAGAGCGGAGAGGGTGAGAATGATGGAATTATAATGTGAAGACAAAGGCATCTTCTAGAAGACTGATATTCTCAGTTACAAGCTTACAGGAAACACCCTGGAAAAGACAATTCCTCAGTTTCAGTTCCTCAGAAACTGGGTGGAATTGTGGTGAAGGAACCGTTCACACAAAAATGTAAATTAATTCACATGTTTTATATAATAGATATATATTATATAAAACATGTGAATTAATTTGCATTTTTGTGTGAACTGTTCCTTCACCCCAGTTTCTGAGGAACTGTATATTTCTGAGGTAATATATATATATTATATAAAACATGTGAATTAATTTGCATTTTTGTGTGAACTGTTCCTTCACCCCAGTTTCTGAGGAACTGTATATTTCTGAGGTAATATATATATATATATAAAATATTAAATACTTGAAATAATTGAATAAAAATCCAGAAAATCACATATCTATATATATATATATATATATATATTATTATTATTTTTTTTAAAGTTACTCTAGTTGTCACATGATCCTTCAGAAATCATTCTAATATGATGATTTGCTGCTCAAGAAACATTTATTATTATTATCAGTGTTGAATTTTTTTTCAGGATTCTTTGATGAATAAAAAGTTAAAAAAAAACAGCATTTATTTGAAATAGAAAGCTTTTGTAACATTATAAATGTCTATATTATCACTTTTGATTAATGCATGAATAAAAGTATTAATTTTTTAAATTTCTTTCAAAAACCCAATTACACATATATACATATACGCAATATTATAATATGTAAGGAATATAAAAGCAATATATAAAAGATTTTATTATTTCCCTTATTAAATTTTTCTTTTTCTTGCTTTTTTTTTTTTTTTTTACCTTTTTTAAAAAAATATTTTTTATTGTAACTAATTGTTGTAGAAATGTACTGCAGCTGCTGCTGCTGATGATCTCTTGCGTTCCTTCAGGTCCAGTGGAGTTGCAGAGAGAGCGTGAGAGGTTGAAGAACGCTCACCTCATCCAGGTCAAAGTGGAGCCGGCAGAGGAACCTGACGAAAAAAACGGCACCGCTGAGGTGAAACGTGAACCTCCGCAGGATGTAAATTCTCTCAACCTCTTCCTGCAGAAACCTGGCTCTTTCTCCAAGCTCAGCAAGCTGTTGGAAGTGGCCAAGATGTCCTCCGAGGTCTCTTGCCGCCAAAATGGCAGTCCAAAACAGCAGACTACATTAACCAGCAGCCCTGTTCCTGATCACCCTCGTCTTCTCAACAATATCTACCTCACTAATGCTCAACAGCAGCTCCGTAACGACCAGCTCTACAAGGTTTTGACCGAGAGGAACCCTCATTGGTTCAGTCTGCTGCCACGCTCTCCGTGTGACATCTCATCTCTGACTGAAGGTCCACATTCAGCATCGTCATCTTCCTCACCACAAACTTCCAATGGCAGAGCCCAATCCCCGTTTGCCACCTGTCCGTCCAGCACTGCAGGAATCAATAACTTTTCATTAGCAGGACTTCAGGTATGATCATGCGGACCAGGGATTTCCAAACGTTTTGTTTTGTCAGCCGAACCCCTTAGATGTAAAATATTTACTTGAGATTTTTAGTTAATATTTCAATAATTTCACAACTTATTTACTTGGTTATGTTCTGTGACGATAATGGTCTCAGAAGTAAACTGATAAAATAATCTTTTTTAATAAGTATTTTATTTTGATTTATTTCTTATTTTTAAAATTATATAGAGATGCACATATATAGGGCTAATAATAATAATAATAATAATAATAATAATAAGCCAAAATCAAAAAGCTTTAGAATTTGAATGCTTGAAAGTGAACTATTTAATATATTAATATTAGTATTGTAACTTGCAGTGTAAAACTAAATAATTGTTATAATTAATAAATATTATTATTAGTAGTAGTATTAATTATTATTTACTATTAATTAATAATCATTAAATCATTATTATGAATAACAACATTGTTAAAACTATAAACAATTTAAATATATTACAGTTGTAAATGACAATTATTCTGTAAAATATAAATATAAATTTTAATAATTATTTTGTTTTACACTAGAAGTTACAATACTAATATTAATATATTAAATTGTTCACTTTCAAGCGTTCAAATCCTAAAGCTTTTATTTTGTTTTATTATTATTATTATTATATTGTTTTAACTAACTATAAAATTGAATATTATATAATTTATGATGTATATATTTAATTGTTTATATAATGCAAGTTACAATACTAATATTAATATCTTAAATTGTTCACTTTCAAGCATTCAAATTTTAAAGCTTTTATTTTGTTTTATTATCATTATTATTATTATATTGTTTTAACTAACTATAAAATTGAATATTATATAATTTATGATGTATATATTTAATTGTTTATATAATGCAAGTTACAATACTAATATTAATATCTTAAATTGTTCACTTTCAAGCATTCAAATTTTAAAGCTTTTATTTTGTTTTATTATCATTATTATTATTATATTGTTTTAACTAACTTTAAAATTGAATATTATATAATTTATGATGTATATATTTCATTGTTTATATAATGCAAGTTACAATACTAATATTAATATCTTAAATTGTTCACTTTCAAGCATTCAAATTTTAAAGCTTTTATTTTGGCTTATTATTATTATTTTTATGATTATTATTGTTAAATTGCTTTAACTAGCTATAAAAATAAATATTATATGATTTATCTAAATAATTACTGTTGTAAACGACATTTGTTCTGTAATATAATACAAATAATATTTGATCATTATAATTTGATAATTTGATTGTTTTACACTGCACGTTTCAATACTAATATTTGTCAATACAATTCAATGCAATCATAATATTTATGATACGTTCTTCCCTCTTAAATGTTCAAACCCAAAACATTTCTGCTGAAATGCTGTAAACTTCTGTCCACATAAATGTTGGAAAATACGTGAATGTAAATAAAGTAATCCTAGTGCACATTTAAATGCACATTAAACTGAACCGAGCCACTCTGATGCTGAAACTGCATGTTAAACAGTGCAACTATATGCTCATTTAAATCACAGCCTTTGATTAAGCTACTGCATTTTCAGTTTTATCCCAATTAATTGTAGGAACCCCCTGCAGTTCCCTCATGGAGCCCTCGGGGTCAGCAAAGCCCTCGTTTGGGAAACCCTGCAGACTGTTTGTTCTGCTCTTTTTGTGTTTGTGTTCTTTGACTATAACAGCTCCTCTGTGTTTGCAGATGAAGTCTGGTGTGCCCATAATAGACCTGCCGTTCTGCGCTTGGTCCAATGGAAATCTGAGTCCAAATGTGACGTTCTCTGGGATCTCCATGGCCCAGATTCTCAGTGGCGTTCACCCGCTCTCAGAGGGCAAAGTCAGCGTGAGCAGCAGTAAAAGCAATTCCCCGGAGTCTCCAGCAAAGAAACCCCTCTCCACACCCTCACCTGCAATAGAGGTGGCTAGAAATCAGGATTACCCATCACCGGAGCCTATTCCTGAAGGTTAGACACACCTTGAGTGTTTATTTTTACTGGCGTCTCTCTCTCTCTCTCTCTCTCTCTCTCTCCTCTCTCTCTCTCTCTCTCTCTCTCCTCTCTCTCTCTCTCTCTCTCTCTCTCTCTCTCTCTCTCATATCTCACCGACAGCGAGTTGACGCACAAACCCGCCTTTCCTCACTCACTTGTTTTGGGATGAATATTGTTGTCATTTACAGTCAAATACAAAGTCTATCTCTCTATCTCTCTATCTCTCTATCTATCTATCTATCTATCTATCTATCTATCTATCTATCTATCTATCTATCTATCTATCTACCTACCATCTGTCTGTCTATCTATCTCTCTATCTCTCTATCTATCTATCTATCTATCTATCTATCTATCTATCTATCTATCTATCTATCTATCTATCTATCTATCTATATCTCTCTCTATCTATCTCTCTCTATCTCTCTATATCTCTATCTATCTATCTATCTATCTATCTATCTATCTATCTATCTATCTATCTATCTATCTATCTATCTATCTATCTATCTATCTATCTATCTATCTATCTATCTATCTATCTCTCTATATCTCTCTCTATCTATCTCTCTCTATCTCTCTATCTATCTATCTATCTATCTATCTATCTATCTATCTATCTATCTATCTATCTATCTATCTATCTATCTATCTATCTATCTATCTATCTATCTATCTATCTCTCTATATCTCTCTCTATCGATCTCTCTATCTCTCTATCTATCTATCTATCTATCTATCTATCTATCTATCTATCTATCTATCTATCTATCTATCTATCTATCTATCTATCTATCATCTGACCATTTCTATCTATCTATCTATCTATCTATCTATCTATCTATCTATCTATCTATCTATCTATCTATCTATCTATCTATCTATCTATCTATCTATCTATCTCTATCTATCTATCTATCTATCTATCTATCTATCTATCTATCTATCTATCTATCTCTATCTATCTATCTATCTATCTATCTATCTATCTATCTATCTCTATCTATCTATCCTCATTTACTTATATTTTAACATTGTTAGATTTCTGCTATTAAACATTTTAAATCTACTTTTAAATCTTTTTTTTTAAAATCTGACTGTTTGATAGTCTAATTAAAATAATCTTAAGCTATTGAACAATGAAAAATATGTACATTTATGTTTTCACATTTAGATTTACGCTCATGTGGCCCAACAAATGCCTGCGTAAATGCCTTTCCGTGTTTGCATTTGTGTCGTAGAGATGTTGACGGGCTGGTGGAAGGTGACGGACATTGAGGAGTTACGATCCATAGAGAAAGCGTGCCATTCCCGAGGGATCCGAGAGAAACAGCTGCAGAAACAACTGCAGAAACACATGGACTACATCGGCCAGGTGTGCAGCAGGAACAGAGACGGTAGGTGCTCACTGTTTAGGGCTGTTTGAAGCACTTCGAGTGCAGCGCTCTTTAGTTTGTATTATTTTTCCAGTCACTGTAATCGACGTCTCTGAGCTGGAGGAGAATCAGGTCTCTCAGGACACCGTCCAAAGCTGGTGTGTGGAAGAACAGGCCATGGACATGGACATTGGTGTCCTGCAACAGGTGGAGGAACTGGAACACAAAGTCACTTCAGCCAGTCTACAGGTTAAGGTAGGAAATCTCTGATGAACTTTTCTTGTTTGTTAACCCTTATATTCATCTTGGCTTAACAGTGTCTCTGTTCTGAACTGCAGTGATTAAAGCGTCGTGTTTGTTTCACAGGGCTGGATGCATCCAGTTCCGCAGTCACAAAGCGAAGACCTGGTCTATTACGAGCACAAACCTGTCGTGGATAACTGCAGAGAAAGAAGCGACTGTGGCATCGTGCGTCGCCCAAACAATCCTCTGGATATCGCAGTGACGCGTCTGGCAGAGCTGGAGAGGAACATCGAGCGAAGGTATCTGAAGAGCCCTTTAAGCAGCACCATTCAGATCAGACTGGATAACGTGGGCACGGTCTCCGTACCGGCCCCTGCGCCATCACCTGCTAGAGCTGATGGTGACGGGTAGGTCATCCAGATTCATGTCAGTTCCTCACTCGCTTCTTCTCTGGAGCTGCTGAAGCCCGTCATGCTTTACTTTCACTGTGTCCGTCTGTGGGTTTATGGCTGTGGCATTGGTTTCCCATTTACATTGCAACATGAAGCATGGGCATGAGGCGCCTCATTATAACCCGTCATCTGCCCACTTCTTCAGAGGGCTTCCACAAAAAGGCTGCGAAACTCTTTAAAATAAAATAATAAAAATCATTGGAATAATTTAAGAAAATTGTAATATTATTGAAATTTTATTGCTAATTTAACTATTTAAGTTTATTAATACTTATAATAAATATAATAATAGTTGTTGTTAATTATAATATTAACAAATGGTCATTGAAAAGAGGTGCTAGGTTTTAGGTAAACTTTTAAATTAAGATGAGGGTTACAAATTTAGCCTAAATGAAGTCATCGCTTAGTAGACGATTGATAGTTTTGGCACCAAAATGTCGGTTTGTAGTTATTAATCAATTTATATTTCCAATCAAATACCATAAAAATAATATTTGGTAATTTTATGTAAATAATCATACATAAATGTTATTATATTAGTGATGTTATAAGTAAAAGGGTTTACAGAATAGTTCTCACAACAAAAATGTTTTTCCTGTTTTGATTTAAATATGTCTATATAGTTTATATTTCAGTTTTAGATTTAGTTATTTCAGTACACCAAGCTTAAACTAAATGAAAATTAGACAACTTTGGCAACTAGCTGAAATAAAATAAGTTTAAAGTTTTTTTTTTAATGATATTAATACTTAATTATTATTTATATTTATTTTATGTTTAATTTTATTTGATTCTTTTTTAATAGTTTTAGTTCAACTTACATGTCCCGTATAAAATATAATGTAAATAATATGCGATTATATATTTTTATGTATATATATATATATATATATATATATAAAATATTAATATAAAATTATGTATAGATAATTAACGACATAATATTTAATAAAAGGGTTTACAGACTAACCTCCAGTAGTTCTCACAACAAAAATAATTTGTAAAAAACAAACTATGCCTCCTAATGTTTTTTAAACAAAACGCATCTGAATCTGAACGCTCATTCAGCTTGTGCACTGTCGGTATTACCAGCATGAATGTGAGTTATTGATCATTTCTTGTTTTTCCAGGCTCCAAAGTTAACATGCAATATAAATATATCAGAACAAAAATGGCCATGCTGACTTACTCACCAGTTCTCTGGTAACTTCAATAGGAACTACATGGTTTAAACCAAACTGATGATCACTAATGGATGGAGAAGTGCTAAATAATTGCATTCGCTAAGGACAAATATGCAGATATTTCTTTCATTTTATTATTTTTGATGAATAAAAAAATGGCAAAATACATTTTCATGGCCAAAAAGAAATATTTATGCTGTCACCGTTGGCAGAAGTGGCAAGAAGTTAATTTTGGACCCTGGTCATATTGTTTAAAGTGCCTCTATTATGCCTTTTCAGATATTATCTTTCATGTAGTGTTTGAGAATGTAAAAGGTCTGCAGAGTTTTGTGCAGATAAATGGAGTTATTGTTATTCTGAGCTGCCTGAAACGAGTCATCAGTAATTCCAGTCTCGCTTCCTGCTTGAATCTGTGTTGGTTTGAAACAAACATCAGAATATAGTCCTCATTGGCTGACAACGTAGAATATAGTCCTGCCCTCAAACACTGTAGCTGAGACTGGAAGAGTTTAGTTCGTGTTGCTACACTGCAAATGCACTTCGATGAACTTCAATAGAGGATACAGTAAAGCTGGCGTTATAGTTACTGTTCGTATCGCTGCGTATCAAATCCCGACGGAGATCCGGAGCTGAAATTCAGATATGGTAATGATCGTTTAGACTAGGGCGTCTGTCCAATCAGAGCAGAGCACACTCTCGGAAAGGCGGAGTTTAGAGAGACAAAATCCTTTTATTCAACATTTCAGACTCTGTGAGAATAGAGGTGATGCTGTAATATATATTATGAGAAAATACAGCGTTTTTGACCCCGTAAACCTGTCATAGGAGACCTCCAAAACAAAATTAGGAGCCTTTAAAATTATATAATATAATCTATAATATTATAATATAATAATATAATTAATAATATTAATATTAATACTAATAATATATAATATTATATATTAATAATAATATAATTAAAATAATATAATATATAATATAATTATATAATATTATAATATAATATAATTAATAATATTAATAATAATATTAATAATATATAATGTCATATATTAATAATAATATAATTAAAATAATATAATATATCATATAATTAATACTATTATTAATAATATATATATATAATATTATATATTAATAATACAATTAAAATAATATAATATATTATATTATAATATAATTAATAATATAATTAATACTATCATTAATAATATATATATATATAATATTATAATATTAATAATAATATTAATATATAATATTATATATTAATAATAAAAATATATAATATTAAAAATAATATAATATAATATAATATAATATAATATAATAGAGGCACTTTAAAATGTTGTTTTTCTGAGCAGTGTGTGGTAGCGTGATCTCTCTCTCTCTCTGGCAGGGCTGAGGAAGATCTGGCTCCAGGATTGAGACAGTGGCGTAAAGCTCTCGGCGAGGTGCGCAGCGCGAGTCAGCTCTCTCTCTGTATGCAACAGCTACAGAAGTCCATCGCCTGGGAGAAATCCATCATGAAAGTGGTGAGCGTGCCATTGTGTGTTTAGTCGGTTTTCAGCTCGAGAGTGTTATACACGCATAATAGCTCAAATCTAGTTGGCGTTTCATAGATCTGGTTTAGTTTAGTAGACTCTTGTAGTGAAGTAATCCTGGATGTGTGGATCCTCAGTACTGTCAGATTTGCCATAAGGGGGACAACGAGGAGCTCCTGCTGCTGTGTGATGGATGTGATAAAGGCTGCCACACGTACTGCCATAAACCCAAGATCACCACCATACCAGACGGAGACTGGTTCTGCCCGGCCTGCATATCCCAGGTGAAGCTCTTTAATTAACACTGCGTTAGATGAGTCCTTAACCCTTTAGAACCTGAAGCTAAAATAGCCCATTTTCCACAGATTATGTTTTTTTTTAATTATAAAATTGTGCAATGCCATTTCAATAAATTACAGTTGTTGACCGTTAATATGTATGTTGAGTTTGTAAATGGAATTTAAATAGAGAAAAATTTGAAAATCTGATTTTTATTTAGAAAAATAGAGAAAAATGATGATGATCGTCAGAATCTAACATTTCAAACTTGAAAACTTCAAAAAAGTCGTTTTGTGTTTTCATTCGCGCACACATTTACCGTACGGACATATTATACAGATTAGGGACGTTTAACCCTTAAGCGCCGTTGGATTTCTGTGGACACTCGTTACGGAGCGGGTCAAATTGACCCTAATTGGATTCAATACAATTCCTCAGAAATCACACTATGAAAAACAGCAAAGATTCAGGTACAAACTGTAAACTTTTAATATGAACATTTGTCAAATATTCCCAAAAATATATATCTAAAGATATGATTTAATGGAAATGTTTTTTAACCATTTTTTAAAACTGTTTTGACAAAATTTGAAAATAAACAGTCCATTTTTAAATATAATAAATACATTTTTTTAACTTTTTTTTTTCTTAGAACATTATAACTGAACAATTAAATGTAGCTGTATAATGAAAATATCTACTTTTCCTAAGTTGGCTGTTTTGTAAACTCATTTCATAAAGTTAAGAAGTTTCTTCTGACATGATGAGCTGGTTAAAACATTTTTCTGCATCGAAATAAGTGTGGAAAACCTCGTTTTTTAGCTTCATAAGGTAGTAAAAAAAAATTAAAAAATAACAAAATATAACTAAGAAACGTTATTATTTTGGGTCAGTACAGTTGCCTTAGAGCGTTAAAATACGCGGGTCAAATTGACCCGGCGAACATCACGAACGTAATAGTAATTTTGTTTGTATATGTCAAAAAACACCAGCATGTTGAAACTTAGCTTGCGTGTTCATGATGATAAATGAGAAAAAGTCACAAAATATCAAGAAAAAAAAACAGTATTTCCAACAACTGGAAAATCTAAACGGGTCAAATTGACACAAGGGTTAAACGGGTTTTCTTTTCTCCGACAAAACCCCCAAAAGATGTTAAGAAAATAACTCTGTGCGTGTGTAAATAAACCTATATTTTAAATACTTAATCTATGAATCACAATGTCAAATTTCTTAATGAATACCGCTGAAAATAGGTCACGACACATCCGGTTTTAAAGGCTCTTTATTGACTCTCCCTCATGTCCTTCCAAACTGGGATGCAGGTTTTTTTTTTAATGGAAAAATGCAAGAATCTTTATACAAAATGTCAGTGTTTATTGACCAAAACACCATGAAAGTATCATAAAAGCAGACCATTTGACTTCCCACCATTTAATGCTGTCAAATGTGGCAGAACACCATTGATAAGTCATTTTTAATGAGAGAAATGTTACTGGGCTGTCAAAATCGACAGTTTTCAGTTTAACGCGTTAAAAGCATCTGTCATGATTTGGCTAGCGTTACATCACATGATCACGCTCTTATTCATGCAAATGCTGTGAAATTATTACAATAAAAAAATATTAAATATATAAAATAATAAAAATATTAAAAAATAAAATACAGTGTTTTTAATTGTGATTTAATTACAGCAAATAAATTAAATTTATTATTTTTTTAATTAATTAACAGCACTAAAATATTATTATTATTATTATTATTATTATATAGACGTCAAATTTGTTTTTGTTTGTTCTTTTAATGTTCCATTTCATTATTTTTTTATTTCAAAGGAACCAATATTTTATTCAAACAGCTATATTTAAGTAAATTCAAAATATTTTGACAATGTTATTATTATGATAGTTTGTTCTTTTTCTTCAATATTATTTTATTTTCAATGGCACCATTATTTTAACCAAACAATCATTATAGTCTAGTAGATTCAAAATATTTGACAATAATATTAATAATAATTATTATTATTATTTGTTTTTATCTTCATTTTTATTGTAGTTTCTTTTTTATTTTCCATCATTTTAACCAAATTATATTATTATTATTATAAATGCCAGAGTTCTCTTAATAGTAAGAATAATTTTTTTTTTTTTTAGAGGTCAGAGTTCTGGGTAATAATAATATTAATAATAATAGTTTTTATCATCATTATTATTATTATTATTATTATTATGTTACTCTTTTTTTATTTCCCTGAGAACTTTAACCTTTATAATAATAATGGTAATAATAATAATAATAATTATTATTAGAGGTCAACATAATAAAATGTTTACAGTACAGATGTTTGGGAATCAGTGAGGAAATTGCCCCAGATTCCACTTAAAAACAAATATTTTATTCCTTCCAGTTCCTCTCATCCAATTCCCAAGCACACATGAATCCCTGAATATATCCTTATACGAGTAAAAGCTCAAAGGCCCTCTAAAAGCTACAGAATGAACATCTGAACTGCAGTGACGAGATCAGAGTCTTGGCTTGTGTTTGGAGATTTTGTTTCCTCACTAAAGCGTTCTGGCTGTGTGTAGGCGAGCAGTCAGTCCCTGAAGAACAAGAAGCCCTTGAACCGCTCAAGTGGAGGCCTGAAGAAACCTGCTGAGGCCAAACGCCACAGGAAACCATCTGTAGCCGGAGACAACTCCGATGATGATTCGAGCAGTGCCAGCAGCACTCCCAAAAAAGTGTCAAAGGAAATAAAAAAGAGAAGGACGGAGGAGAATCCCTCCCCAAACCCAGCGTGCGTGAAGAAACCCAAACCAGTCAGAGATGACAGTAAAGACCTGGCCATGTGCAGGTACGGTACCAGAGCCTTGCTCCATTACTTTTATTTTGATAAAAGCACATGAATCAGATGTCAATGATTTGGTCATTTTCGGCTCATCAGGATACTCTTGGCGGAGCTGGAAAGCCATCAGGACGCCGGCCCGTTCCTGACACCCGTCAACTCCAAATCTGTCCCGGGATACCGCAAGGTCATCAAGAAGCCCATGGACTTCTCCAAGATCAGAGACAAACTCACCAACAGCCAGTGGGTCTCAACATTAAGGATATTCATGGAGAGAACGTGTTCAAATACATTCTGTGTGGCATTAAAGGGTTAATTCACCCTAAAGTGAAAGTTCAGTCATTAATTCCTCTCCCTCATGTCGTTCTACACCCGTAAGACCTTCGTTCATCTTCACAGCACAAATGAAGATATTTTTGATGAAATCTAAAAGGTTTTTTTTTAAATCCTCAATAGAAAGCAACCAAATTACCACATTTAAAGTCCAGAAAAGTAGTAAAAACATGGTTAAAACAGTGACTGAAGTGGTTCAACCTTAATGTTATGAAGCGACGAGAATACTTTTTGAGCGCAAAAACAAAACAAAAATAACGACTTTTATTGAACAAATTCGTCTGTTTCAGCGTTCTGAAGCAGAACCTGGAAGGGCTAGAACAAAATTAGCGTAGGAGAATGACAGGACAGACGAATTTGTTGAATAAAGTCGTTATTTTTGTTTTGTTTTTGCGCACGAAAAGTATTCTCGTCGCTTCATAACATTAAGGTTGAACCACTTCAGTCATGCCGACTATTTTAACAATGTTTTTGCACCTTGAATGTGGTAATTTTGTTATTAAGGATTAAAAAAAGTCTTAGATTTCATCAAAAATATCTTCATTTGTGTTGTGAAGATGAACGAAGGTGTAGAACGACATGAGGGAGAGGAATTAATGACTGAAAGTTCATTTTTGGGTGAATTAACACTTTAAACATGGTACTAAAAGTTTCTGATACTGAAATTATTGTTATTAGTAGGGCTGGAAACTAAACGCAATATTTTCAGACTTTTATTGACAATAATTGTATTTTATTTTATTTGCAATGGAACCAACATTTTATCCGAACAGTCATTATAGTTAAGTAGATGAAAATAATAATAATTACAATAATAACAATTCTTATTATTATTTCTGTAATTTATTTTGTTTTAACTAAAGTCATTGTTGTCAAACAGATTCAAAATATTTGATAATAATAATAATTATTGTTCAATTTTATCTATTTTTCTCAATGGAACCAGTCATTATAGTTAAGTAGATTCAAAATATTTGACAATAATAATTATTATTGTTCAATTTTATCTATTTTTCCTCAATGAAACCAGTCATTATAGTTAAGTAGATTCAAAATATTTGACAATAATAATTATTATTGTTCAATTTTATCTATTTTTCTCAATGAAACCAGTCATTATAGTTAAGTAGATTCAAAATATTTGACAATAATAATTATTATTGTTCAATTTTATCTATTTTTCTCAATGAAACCAGTCATTATAGTTAAGTAGATTCAAAATATTTGACAATAATAATTATTATTGTTCAATTTTATCTATTTTTCTCAATGAAACCAGTCATTATAGTTAAGTAGATTCAAAATATTTGACAATAATACTTATTATTGTTCAATTTTATCTATTTTTTTTTTTCAATGAAACCAGTCATTATAGTTAAGTAAATTCAAAAATTTGACAATAATAATTATTATTGTTCAATTTTATCTATTTTTCCTCAAAGAAACCAGTAATTATAGTTAAGTAGATTCAAAATATTTGACAATAATAATTATTATTGTTCAATTTTATCTATTTTTCTCAATGAAACCAGTCATTATAGTTAAGTAGATTCAAAATATTTGACAATAATAATTATTATTGTTCAATTTTATCTATTTTTCTCAATGAAACCAGTCATTATAGTTAAGTAGATTCAAAATATTTGACAATAATTATTATTATTGTTCAATTTTATCTATTTTTTTTTCAATGAAACCAGTCATTATAGTTAAGTAAATTCAAAAATTTGACAATAATAATTATTATTGTTCAATTTTATCTATTTTTCCTCAATGAAACCAGTCATTATAGTTAAGTAAATTCAAAATATTTGACAATAATAATTATTATTGTTCAATTTTATCTATTTTTCTCAAAGAAACCAGTCATTATAGTTAAGTAGATTCAAAATATTTGACAATAATAATTATTATTGTTCAATTTTATCTATTTTTTTTTTCAATGAAACCAGTCATTATAGTTAAGTAAATTCAAAATATTTGACAATAATAATTATTATTGTTCAATTTTATCTATTTTTTCTCAAAGAAACCAGTCATTATAGTTAAGTAGATTCAAAATATTTGACAATAATAATTATTATTGTTCAATTTTATCTATTTTTCTCAATGAAACCAGTCATTATAGTTAAGTAGATTCAAAATATTTGACAATAATAATTATTATTGTTCAATTTTATCTATTTTTTTTCAATGAAACCAGTCATTATAGTTAAGTAAATTCAAAAATTTGACAATAATAATTATTATTGTTCAATTTTATCTATTTTTTCCTCCTCAATGAAACCAGTCATTATAGTTAAGTAAATTCAAAATATTTGACAATAATAATTATTATTGTTCAATTTTATCTATTTTTCTCAAAGAAACCAGTCATTATAGTTAAGTAGATTCAAAATATTTGACAATAATAATTATTATTGTTCAATTTTATCTATTTTTCCTCAATGAAACCAGTCATTATAGTTAAGTAGATTCAAAACATTTGACAATAATAATTATTATTGTTCAATTTTATCTATTTTTCCTCAATGAAACCAGTCATTATAGTTAAGTAGATTCAAAATATTTGATGATAATAATAAAAATAATTATTTTTCGTTTTATAATTTTTGTTTTTATAGGTTTTATTTTATTTTAACAAACGGTCATTATAGTCAAATAGATTCAAAATATTTGACAATAATTATGTATTTGCTGGTTTGTTATTTTCTTTTCTTGTGTTCAATTTTATTTGATTTGGAACCTTAATTTTAACCAAAGTTATTGTAGTCAAGCACAATCAAAATAATTAATAAAATATTAAAAATCTAGTTAAAATAATCAAACAAAAGTGAACATTAAATTACACACTTAATGTACATTTATAACACTGTGTTCTTACCTTGACATTAAATTATAGTAAACTAGTTTACACTGCAGTTAGTGTTTCTATCACAATACAACCATCTCTCGATATTTTTTGGGAAGTCAAAGAAATGCCATCATGGAGCAAACGGGAAAGAACATTTGTTTCCGTTCACCTTACCAATTACGATGACTTCTGCTTCTTAAAACTACACAGTAAAAACCCCAGAGTTAAATCAACTCTGCTCAGATAACATTTGGTCCCTCTCTAAATAGTGTTAAAGTAACACTGAAGCAGAGTTAAAGTTAATGAGATAATTAAGCGATGATTGAACATTATTGATGAACACCTGCTGTTAACAAGCAGAATCACTGCAGAAAAGAGAAACACAAGAACTACAACTGACTTCAGCCTCAGTCTTAGATGAAATCAACTGAAGATAAAAGACATTCAATCTCTGAAGAGTGTTACTTTAACTCTATTTAGAGAGGGACCAAATGTTATCTGAGCAGAGTTGATTTAACTCTGGGGATTTTACTGTGTACTAAGTTTTAAGATGCATTGTGTGTGTGTACAGCGTTTGCTTTTGTAATCACAATCGACTTCTCTCATTGCAGGTACTTGAATCTTGAGACTTTTATTATTGACGTGAACCTGGTGTTCGATAACTGTCAGAAGTTCAACGAGGATAATTCAGACATTGGACGAGCGGGACACACAATGAGACGGTTTTTCCAGAGGAGGTGGACCGAGCTGTTGAGGCAGAACTCGTGATCTCGTTTCAGATCCACCGGATGATGAAGAGTCAGACCAGCGTTACACACCGAATCACCTCGTTCACGCGACGTTTCGTACCTTTGTTGGAGGACACGCTTAAATCGAGGACAGGGACGACTGTGAGCAAACGAACTTTCCTTTCGACGTTTTGAAAATATCCTTCCACTACCTGTAAATATATTTGGCTTTTTCTTTTTAAATAAACAGTAATATTATAGTGAATGTACTGTATTTAATTTGTTTTTAATTATTTATGACTAAAAAGCTCTTCACTTTCTATAAAGAGGCAAAAACTACTTCAGTGAATGTTTTTCTTTATCATTATATATGAAAAATTCTTAAAAAATAGGGACAAAATTAAATGTTTACATAATTCTGAGCTCCTAGAGCCACAGAAGTTCAGTTGTTATTGCATTATAAAACTGCATACATGTAAACGTGCACATTTTAAACCGCAAACCCCAAAATAAATACCATTGTAACCATATTTAATATCGGTTCAGTGCTGTCAAACGATTAATCGTGACTAATCGCATCCCCCCAAAAAGTTTGTGTCTACATAATATATTAACAAAAATATTACGGATGCACAATATATCGGCATTGGCCGATAATGTATTAGTTATATTAGTCTGCCATTGTGGTTTTGATTGGCTTGAAATATGATTAAAATCACTTCAAAAAGGAAAATGTGCAACGCAAGTCTGTCATATATATCTAAAATTATAATGAGAACATTATAATTGTGTTTTGGGACATGGCTTTTAATTATGAAACTTATAATTTGGCTCTCAAAAACATTTTGATTTAGATTTATCTGCCAATGTGTCGGTTATCGGCTTTCCGATATCAAGAGTTGTCGGTATCGGCCGAGATTTTCATATCAGTGCATCCCTAAAAAAATATATTCTATTTATATATCAGATATTTATATATAATATAAATGTGTAAATACTACATGTATTTATATATACATAATAAAAATACACTATACATATATTATGTAAACGATTATTAATCGTTTGACAGCACTAATTCTGTGCACAAAAGACTCGTTTATGCCTTTTGAATACTATCTTTTCATGTGTTTTAATAAGTCAAATCCTCAGTAATGCAGTGTATTGATTCTTCCGTGCAGCACATCGGACGGCCGGGGCACTTTCTGAAAACAGCAGTGCCTTTCAATATCCGTTTTTGTCTTTTAAAACTATTCAAACCTCAGTCTGAATTCCACAGGAAACTCACAAGTGTTCATCCAGTGTTTGCTATGGTGATCATCACGATTGCTTGTGTACGATACTTTAAAACGGGGGGAAAAGTCCCACCTAAAACATCTATAAATCGGCTATGCTCTTGGAGTAGAAGCGCATTGAATTGTGGCGGCAAATTTTTGCACGTGCAAAAAAAAAAAAATGCTGCTGCAATTAAAAAAAAATCTAGTTTACATTGTATTTATTCTGAGGTATTTCTCTCAATATGCCTCAATCAGACACGGCGTCTCCACTATAGATAACTGCAGTGTTTTTTTATGTGACTAAAGTCAGAATACTTGAACTATCTTTGTGTAAAGATATCGCAATGAAGGTGTAGCGTTGTGTTTTGTAGGAGTTTTATTTTTATCTAGTTTGTGTCGAAGACTTAATAAACTGTTTTCAAGCAGCCTGGTTGTGTTTATATACTGTTGATGCTGCATTTTATGAATGGGATGATCATAAGTCAATAATTTACCCCTTAAAATTCATCTTTGATCAGCAAAATTACATATTTAAACGTTAAAAAATCATGTCAAAGATGGTGGAAATTTTAGCGGCATCTAGCGGAGAGGTTGAGAATTGCAATAACTCACAACTCACCCTTCCAGTCGAAGCACATACAGAAGCTACGGTGGCCGACATAGGACAAAGATGTTATCATCTGAGACCGAAGAGAGTAGTTAATCAATTGTTAATTAATTGAGCAGTTTGTCCATTTAGGGCTACTATAGAAACATGTCGGCGCAAAATGGCGACTTCGATGTAAGGGGACCCGTGGTGTGTGTAGAAATGGCTCATTCTAAGGTAATAAAACACAACAGTTCATTATGTAAGGTCTGAAAACATAGTTATATATATTATATTGCATTTCTGGCAACAGATTCTCCTAAATATTATACACTGGACCTTTAAAATAACTTGAATGTAACTCTACACCCTTGCCTCATTTAGTATACGGGGACTCATGAATATGCTAATTAGACCCGCCTCCACTCGCACGAGCTGAGATCCACTCTACTGAGGTAAACGCTGCACAATGGTATCGCTATTTACAACATCAGACACATAACTGTAATTAATATTAGTACTTTGTTTGACGACGTTGTCAAACAGCGAATAATGTGTTGCTAATGTTCCCATTTTCCACCTCAAAGTCAGACAGCTGCCTTCTAACAATCAGTATCCTTAGAAAAAGACAAAATCTTTGATCATAACATCATAATATACATCATGCATCCGCTATATTGCTAAATCAATCCAATTTTTGATATAAATGGCTCATTCTAAGGTAATAAAAACGTATCGGTTCATTATGTAAGGTCTTTTTATACATCACTGAAAACTATATATATATAATATTGCATTTCTGTCAATAGATTCTCCTAAATATTATACACCGGACCTTTAAAATAGCTTGAATGTAACTCTACACCCTTGCCTCATTTAGTATACATGCACTCATGAATATGCTAATTAGCCCCGCCCCCGCCTTCACTCACTCTCACGCGCTGAGATCCACTCGTCAAATTACTGAGGTAAACGCTGCCGCCCTTCGGACATATAAGGTAATATGATTAGCCTTTTGTTTGACTACATTATCAAACAGCCAATCATGTGTTGCTAATGTTCCCGCTCTCCACTTCAGAGTAAGTCAGCTGCCGTTAACAATCAGTATCCTTAGAAAAAGACAAAATAGTTCATCGTAATATACGTCATATACCCGCTATATTGCTAAATCGACCCGATTTTTAATATCAATGGAAAAATATCCCGGGATAACCTGGTTTCTCTCGAGACTCCACTGATTGTCAGTTAATATGCAAATGCCCGCAAGCGACATTGACGTGATTGGTTACAAGTAGTTCGTGACGTAAGACGCAGCGATTTTAAAACCGCGTTTTTGAAACTGTCTGCTGTTTTAAAGAGCTGCATTTCTTCTTCTTCTCCTCTCTCACCTCGATCTACTCCTACAACAGAAATATGAATCTCTCCATTGGTTCACTCTGTTTGTAAAGGTGTTGCGTAAAGCTCTGCTGATAACCCTAGGGGGGTTTATGAGTGGAAAATAAAGTGAATTATCACGGATGCCAGGCAACAGAGTGTCATGTGACCTTCTGCAGTCATACAGGAAGTGTGGAGAGAGGACCAGGGCTTCAGTTATCATGTACGTTTGCTTATTAACCTGTGTATAATCTATATTGTACTTAGTTTATTGAGTTAAAAAGCTGTTTGCAGAAATTTATTCATTTAAATGTGTCTTTAACAGCACCTTCATGTAAATCTTCTGCCATCAGGTGAGTCATTTCTGCTCTGAAGGACCTTTTGAACTTTAGCTTTTGAAAATGAAAATGCATGTGTCGTAATTTTAGGATGTTTTTCTATTAAAATGTTTTTAACACTTTCAATCTATTATAAGCTGAATATTTACGCAAACAGGATCATAAAGGGCCATACCTAGATATTTAATTAAGGGAATTTAATTGTTAGTGTACATGAGGAGGTCAAGGTTCATTTTTGATATTTTTAACCATTTCTGTTGTTTGACCACAATGTGTTTGTTTGTCATTTTTTTTTATGAAAGAAAAATTTAATGAATACATCGTCTTTTTCATGTTGAATAAAAAAACATGCAATGAAAGGATTTAAATTATTTAAAATAAAGTTAAATATATATATATATATATATATATATATATATATATATATATATATATATATTATTTTACTCTAAATAAAAAAGATGTAGTTTTATGCAGTGTTAAGACAGTGATGGGCACATGAATTAAGTGATTAAATTTTATATATTTAATGATTTTAAGTAATAAATGTTTTATTTATATTTTTAATATTTTATATATATGTGTATATATATATAATAATATATAAATATAATGTATATTTAAAATTAAAAATAATTAAATTATCCTACTTTAGATCCTTTCAATTTAAGGGCTATTTATTATTATTATTATATTTATTTTTTTCCCCCATTATTTTTGTCTATATTATATGGATAATGCATTTAGGATATTAATATATTTGTAATCATAATTATTTAATATATAATTATAATTATTATGTATTTGTAATATAATTTATAATTATATATATTTTATAATAATATATTAATATTTTAATATATTTTTATTATATATATATATATATATATATATTATGTCTGGTGTGTGTGTGTGTGTGTATATTTATATATATATGTGTATATATATATATGTATAATTTATCCAGCATTTTAAGACATAATGATGGATGAAAAAATATGAAAAAAAAAGAACAAATTGCTCTTAAATTATGATTTTTTTTTTTTTAAATATACATTATATCTGTTATTAAATACATAATTTATTTTCCCTTTAATATGATCAGTTTAACATTTTATCCATGTCACGACATAATGCTGGGGACATGAAAGCGCACTTTATTAGTGTTTTTATGTGTTTCTCATCACAGACGTGTGTCGATCAGCATGGCATCGCTGCTCTGCGCCCTGCAGGACCATGGTGATGACGTGAACTGCTGCGCGCTCTCTGACCGTTTTCTGGCCTCGTGCTCCGGAGACAAAACCGTCCGCGTGTATTCCTGTGAGGACTTCAGCGAGCTGAGCTTCTCTCCTCTGCGCGCGCACGCTTACGGCGTTCACTGCTGCTGCTTCAGCGGCTGCGGCCGCTATCTGGCGTCGTGCTCCACGGACGCGCGCACTATAATATGGAGCACGTCTACAGGCGCAGCGGTGGCCGCACTGGAGCATCCAGCGCGCGCTCCGGTTCGAGTATGCGCGTTCTCTCCGGACGCGTGCTGCCTGCTGTCCGGTGCGTCTGACGGGACTGTGGCGGTCTGGGATGTGACGTCAAAGACGCTACAAAGGTCAATTTACCTAGTTGAATTAATGAATCAATTTCATTAGAGAACGAGATTGTTTGTTTATTTTAACCGAAATGCATGCTGTAACCTGTAGATGTGCTAAAGTCAGTGAGGGCACCGTCCTGGCCTGCTGTTTCTCCCCGTGCGGACAGATGTTCGTCACGGGCTCCACTCTGGGAGAACTTCACCTCTGGACGCGGACTGTGCGGCCGTTACACACGCAGAGAGAAGCACATGATCTAGGAGTCAACTGCTGCCACTTCTCCCCCCAGATGAGCGTTGGTAAAACAGAATGCTGTAGATTATTTTATTGCTCCCTCTGCTGGGGAGATGTAGGAATGTCCCCGGTTTTTGTTGTTTGTCCCCGGAAATGTCCCTGTTTTGGAGCTCGTTCAAAACAACCAGCAAATACGTTGCAAAAAAAAAAAAAAACGGGCCTACACACAGGAGCAATGGTGTATTTTTTATATTCACCAATAGAGGGCGTTGTGCAGCTTCACTGCTGCACTCGGTCACGCGCGCGTCAATACTTCGTGAAGAACGTAACCTGTAACGTTACCAGAGAAGGCCTCCATTGTCGTCAATTCACCCTTCGCAAACAGTTTGATTGACAGGTGATCTGACCAATCATAACCCCGAATCGGCCATGTTGTCCGTCAAAGCGGTCAGGGGAGTTAGTAGATTAACGTTGGTGAACTTAAATCACGTCTTGAAACGACATTCCTTCTGATGTTCATTCATGTTTATGTGATGCTATAAATGAACTAGTATGTCATCTCTCTGCACTGGCTACCCCTCGCTGCTCGCATCAAGTTCAAAGCGCTGATGCTTGCTTACAGATCCACCACAGGCTCTGCACCTTCCTACCTCCACACACTGCTACAACGCTACGTCCCCACCAGAAGCCTGCGATCACTAAAGGAGCGTAGGCTTGTGGTACCGTCACAGAGAGGCACAAAATCACTCTCCAGATCATTCTCCTTCACTGCTCCCTGCTGGTGGAATGATCTCCCTACTTTCATCAGGAACGCAGAATCCCTGGCAATATTCAAGAGACAGCTGAAAACTCACCTCTTCCGTGAACACTTGATCCCCTCATAAAAAAAAAAAAAAAAAAAAAAAAAAAAAAAAAAAACACCTTTCCTTCCCTTTTCCCTTCCTACTCTAGCTTATGGTACTGAGCAATGTATGGAACTTGTATTGTGAGCACTTCCTGTGTTATTTGCCAATTCATGAAGAATCGCTTGTTTGTCTTCCTCACTTGTAAGTCGCTTTGGATAAAAGCGTCTGCTAAATGACTAAAATGTAAATGTAATGAAGAGATGATCGAGGAGCTCCAGCGATCTGTCACCACACATTAAACACACACTAGACACTATTTATTGATTAAACTTCTTTAAAAAATTACGATATATTAAATATGGAACCGTTTCATACGTTTCTAGCGTCTCTTTCCTCCGCGAAGTATTTTTCACTGTGTGAGAACATGATGTGTGGCGTGAGAGCGGGCATAGCAACAGTAACTAAAGGGGCGGGTCTTTGCAAACGGGCGATTACTTAAAAAAAACAAAAATTCCATTATTGTGGAACAATCTTTTTTAGATGCAGAAAAAAATGAACTGTGCTTTTGATGTTGTTTCGATAAATAATACATCAGAACTAACAAATGTTAATAAACTCAAAATATTAACATACACTTTGCAAAGTCAACAATCAGAATCTAAAATCTGAAGCATATCGGCCTGTGTTTGCATTTGTTTGCGCTCTCATGTTTGTATGTGAATGGAGCTCAATCTAATCCGGACGGGTCAAAATAAGACTGTCGAAAAACTAAAGTCTAGCTAAACTGAATTAAGGACTTAATGAGATTTTATATGCTTTTGTCTCAGCCGCATAGTCCAAAACAGTCTTTCTGTTCACATTCATCTGTTGCTCAGGATCAGTGAAAGAAATGATTGTTGTTGTTTATACAGTAATTATGTTCACATGTGTTGTGACGTTAAATTACAGGATTGATTATGCAGATTCTGAGTGAATATACGGTAATTATCTGTACAGGGAATTCAAACATCATTATAATCTTGATGTGTTTTCAGATGGTCAGACAATCAAGTTTCGATTGGCCTCTGGTGGGCAGGATAACCAACTGAGGATATGGATTATTTCCCAGCATGCAACAGCAGGTACTCTTGCTCTCAGTCTTCCGTTCTCCCTGCAAATCAAGTGAAATCAATGATTAGATATTTTCTGTTAATTGAACACACTGACATTGTGCAAATATTGCATTGAAACTGGATCAGAAATCAGTCAGAAAATAGTACCTGTCGCTGTGGAAAGAGGCAAAAATAATAATTTGGTGACGTTTTACTGTTCAGACTGCAAACGACAACATGCATATGAGTTGAATATGCCAATATTTTTATAGATTCATGCAAATTGAAGCATTTGAGCTCTGAGTAAATCATTATTTGGGGATAAGCACTAAGGCACCTATTGTAATCGTTGCGGTTCTTATTTTGCTTTTTCCGTTTCTGATCCGTTTCTTGCGGGAAAGTTGTGAAATTTGGCACTCAGATGGAGGACAGTCTGAACTGCCACCGTTGCCAATTTAGAGTCTCTAACTCAATCCCTCTAGCGCCACCAGCTGTCCAAAGTCGCACTCACGTTTACGCTAATAACTTTTTTCCGTCATTTTGAATTTGCCGAAAGACCTACCTTTTCGAACTCCTCTTTGGTCGTTGCTCAGATTTTTACAAAAATTGAACCAGATCCACCTTCAGACCCTGCAGACTTAAAGTTATGGAATTTAAGCCAATTCGTCAAACCGTTTTTGAAAAAATGGCTTACATGCTGTTTTTCGGCGCAGTGCCATCTACATCTACTAATTATTATTTTTGCTCATCACCAAAAATCATCTGGTCTCATTAGTTTCGGGGCATCATGTTGAGTCAAACGATATCGAATTTTCCCATATTGGCCATTTTGAATTTTGTCGTAAAATGCTGTATTTTATGAACGCCTCAGCGTATCTTTACAAAATTTGGTATGGGTTTTCGGCACGATGGCCAGAAGGAGCCTTGGAAGTTTCAGACCTGCACCACCTAGTGGAGAAAAAATACATTATTTAAATGCTTATCCATTCTCTGTAAAGCTGCTTTGCAACGATATGTATCGTGAAAATTTTTTACATTTATGTTTTTCATCATTTGGCAGACGCTTTTATCCAAAGCGACTTACAAGGGGAGCAATTAGGGGTTTCATGTCTTGCTCAAGGGCACTTTAGTCATGGTATCGAAGGTGGAGAGAGTGCTGTTCATTCACAATCCCCACTTTCAATTCCTGCCGGCGTGGGAATCGAACCTGCAACCTTCAGATTACAAGCCCGACTCCCTCACCATTAGGCCACGACTACCCCATACGTACCCCATACGTACGACTACCGTGAAAAGCGCTATACAAATAAATTTGAATTGAATTGAAATGAATAACTTTGGATGGTTGACTTATTTTCACTTAGACTCCTGAATCCTTGCTAAGGGCAGTGATATCAAACATGCTAGGTTTCGCCATATGGTTCGTGCAACGTGGTGATTTGGCACTTAAAAAAAGTTTGTGAATGTCTTTGATAACGTTAGTCCGATCAAGACAAAACCACCATAGGAAATTCTGAAACATAGGTCGCCAGCTGTATGTAAATGCCCAAATTTTGATAGGAAGTGGCAAAAAAATCCAATCAAAGTCGCCCATTTTTATGTTCTCATACATATAAATGTCTATAACTCCAAAACACCAAATTTGAAGCGCATGTATGAGGACACACACAAAACGTCGTGGGATTGTGCCTGTTGGTGGTGCTATAACTGAACTAAATGTGAAATTTCCATTTACTACAATATTATTTATATATGATATGAAATTCAATATTTTACAAAAACGTTGTTGTACCGTTACAAAACTCCGTATGTGCCATTAGCACCACGCTCTGAAGGTCCTCAAAGGATTTTGTTGTTAAAAGTTATAATGAAATTGTAAAAAAATGCTAGTAGCTTTATATAAATGTGGCCTCTTGTAATGATTCTGTGGTTCATGACGATACCAATTTATAAAACTTACTGTACACCATTTTGATTTTCTGTTATAATGAATAATTTTCAAAAGTAAAACTCACTGAAATGATTCTTATTCTCCATGAGGGGCATTTGATACAGTTTCAGAGAAGGTGAATGAGAAGTTTGATGAAAGAAATGATGGGATTAAAACAGTGCGAATAGAACATCGTCAGTAATTATAATAGAGACAAAAGAAATGAATAATTAGAGCCATAACCAGGGATAGTTTTGCAACACTAAACAATGGACAATACACTGAATGGGTGCTTGGAAGAAGGCTATAAACATTAGTTCGCATTTTAGAGTTTTCTCAAAATAAAATCACATGACAGGATCTTATTAAACATTCAATAAAACTCAGAGTTTTAAACGCATCATCTTCAGACTTGTGGCTTCAGCTGGAGTGCATTTCCATTTTGCATTTTGAAGCTATTTATAAAAAATTTTTTGTCATTATGACAATAATTAATTATGACTTTACAATAAACTGCAAAGTGTCTGCTGTGAAATGAGACCATACTTCTGCTTTTAGAGCAAAGGGTTCATGAACTGCATATGTTTTAGTTTGGGGATGTCATTTCTTGGGATTTTTCAAAAGCGGGGTGACAGCTAACAGGTTAAAAACATTCTCTTCCGAACTCCTTCTGAAACACCGCTGGTCCCATTTCATTAAAATCGAACCGTATCATCATCATCATCATCATCAGACCACGCCGGCAAAAAGTTATGGATTTCGTGTTTTCCGTTTTTGTATACCCAGCAACGAAGTTGAGGCATGAGGCTGTTTATTTGGCATATTGACACCAAACTTTGCATGTTTCTGACCATACCACATTAATTTGATCACAGCGCCACCTATTAGTCAAAAGTATTTATCCGTTAAATCATGATTAATGACTGCATTCATGATTTTTCAGCATTTTGCCTTAAATTAGGTCTTTACTGCCTCATTTTTGTAGTTGTACTTCCAGCTATTTTGGCATGACTTTTCATGTGCTTGGCCCCGTAACGCCTGCTTGCAGTTTTATTTATTGACAGTTTTCCTTCTGATAGTCCCATTTCATCCATAATCCTCAGCAGCAGGCGCTGATGTGGGCTTTGTCTGTCTGTCACTGTGGCAACCGTCGCGGCTGACTGCGCCATTGCCCGCTGGGACTGTTCATGCACACTTTTGTTTTACACACGCGGGCAGATAAGCAGCAGTCAATCACAGGGGTTGCTGGGATATTGCGTCTCACCATCTCGCAGGAAATTGGCGTTTGCGCGGAGGCAGAATATGCGCGATGGTGCTATTCTGACCGACGTTATCGGCGACGCGAGCCGGCTTGTGTTTTAGAGTTCTTGATATTGCCTGTCTGGGAGATTGAATTAATTTAGTTCATCTGAAGTGAATTCTGAGCTAAAGTAATTGGTTTACTGTCGATGCGTCCTTGGCAACAAATATGGCATCTGTGTGTGTAGTTAACAGAAACTAAAACTAATATAAATATAAAAATTCATTCTAAATATTAATAAAAACTGCAATAGTATCTCAATTATGCTCAGATATCATTGTGGACCACAATAGTCTTCATTGCGTACTCAAACATAGCAGGACGTGTTGCTAAACCTAGCGAGTGCCCTACATAGACAGCACCCTAACTCTGTGTTGTGGTGTGATATTATGAAAAGGAAAAATTACATTTGGTGTCAGAGAAGAAAATATTGATTTTTTTTTTTTTTTTTTGTCAACAAATTGACATTTGTTGCTGCACAGGATAACAACAAAAAATAATACATGCAAAGTTATACATATGAATAATTAAAATGAATAAATAAATTAAAATAAAATAATTAAAAAAAATTAAACTTTCACCTGTCTTCTGCTGGAGCTTTACTACTATCGGATTTTAATATATTATAATCTTTTGTATTACATTTACATGTTTTTTTTTTATTTTTTGTAAAATATTTTTTAAACAGATGTTAAAATACGTAAAAATAAGTGTTATTTAAAATATATATTTTTTATTAAAATAATACTAGTGTTAAATTTTTTACATTTGTTGCTGTATAGCATAACAAGAAAAAAATAATACAAAGTTATAAATATGAATCATTCAAAAGTAAATAAAATTAAATAGTAATAAAATCATTTTAAAAAGCAAACGCACTTTTGCCTGTCTTCTGCTGGAGCTTTTCAGATTTCACATTTTAAAATGGCTATTTAGTAAATATTATAAACAGATTTTCTGTATTTTCTAAGTATACTTATTTACTTCTGTATTTAATAACTTTAAAATATTTTAAATATGTAAAAAAAACGTTTCTAATTAATTTAATGTATTTTTTATCAATACTTTTCAAAATTGCATGAATTCAATGTATATTTGTAATCATTTCTCCAGCTTTGTTTTTTCCACATTGGGTTGATTTTGTCACAATGCATTATGGGATTGCCTTTTGCATGCAGGATAATGGTGTGTTCGTATTTGTAAGCCTTTTAAAACATCAGGACTGCACCAATGATCCCTTAAAATGGGAACTCACTCGGTTTCAGCTCAGTATTTTCCCACAATGCTTCAGTGTGTTTCTACTCAGGTTATGAGATGTCGTTGCTGTATACTCTCTCCGCTCAATCTGCTCCGGTCCTCTCCTGTGCGTTCTCATTTGACGGACAGCTGCTCGTCTCAGGGTAAGCCCCTCCCACTCGACACATCACTGCCACTGTCCAATACTAGTTAACTTTATCGCGGGGTGGAGCTTTTGAGCCACGTAAAATAGTACGGACATAATATGCACAGTCTGCTGCCTACTATTCTGTATTATTTTATTATTATTGTTATTATTTTGTTTTATTATTTACATACTATTGTGGTATTTATTATTTTAATTGCACATTTATTTTTAGATTTTTTTTTATATTTAGTGTTTTATATATTTATATATTTTCATAAATCTTTTATATATTTATAAATAAATATTTATATGTATTTTATATATATATATATATACATATTTAGTTATATATATATATATATATATATATATATATATAAAAAAATTTACATATATAAATATTTAGTTATAATATATAAATATATATATATATATATATATATATATATATATATATATATATATATATATATATATATATATATATATATAAATATATCATATATATATATTTTTAGCATTATTTTTATTTCAGTTTAAACTTAAACTTATAATTTGTTTAATCTAATATTGTATTTCAATGATCAAAAATGATTTAATCGTTTTAGTTTAGTCAGTAACAACACTGCTACTATTTAAAAAATAAAAATAAAATTAAACAAACAGTGACACAAAACACACATTACACAGGTTGACCAGCAGAGGGAGCTGTGGTGTCAGATTCTGATCTCAGTGTTGAAAACGGCATTCAAAGACCAGCAAAATCCATAACATGCTGGATTTGAACTATTTTAAGTGACAAACTACACAAAATTATGTAAATACGGATTTATCTTTGCTCTTTATTTGCAGGTCTGTGGATAAAACGGTGACGGTGTATGACGCGGTGAGTGATGGTGTCTTTACTTTTGTTTTATCTCATCAAAAATGAACAAGCGCATCCATTAATGACACCGGAAAAATAGGTGAACGTCTTGACCTCTGACCTGCACAGTTCTTGGCTTTCCTAACAGCACTAAATGAACAATCATGCATATTCATTAACCAAATCCTTAATATATTTGCATAATTACCAGAATTATGATCAATTCATGGTTATTTATGATTAATATTCCCTAACATTGTGATTTAGAGTTAATGTAAATGCTTTCTCAATGATGATTTGTATTTAAAACCTGCGGTGTCGTCAGTATGGGCTGAGTGACGTCTTTGTAAATGGCATGTGCTGACAGGTTTATGTGCCTAAACCATAAATCTAGTCATTTATGTGTCTGTCCCTCTCTCTGACTGTCTGTATCTGCTTCATTATTGATCAATAAGAGTGTCTGATTAGGATAGTCACGCCGCAGCTGTGCAGTTTAATGCTCCAAACACATTTCTGTGTGTGTGTGTGTGTGTGTGTGTGTGTGTGTGTGTGTGTGTGTGTGTGTGTGAACAGAATCATGGAGAACTTCTACACACTCTGAAGCAGCATGACAGGTGAGCGTCTCTCAGTATGAATCCAGAGTCTAAAAAAAGTCAGAATTGATTGATTAGATCAATTACCTTTTTATTTTATTTTGTTTACATTCCATACAATTCAGTTCTGTGCCATTTAAGAATAAAAATATCTTTTATTTTCTCAATAGTTACAAAATAGTTCTAAACAAATTCAGAATGAACTGCTGCGTGTCTGAGCAACACGCGCTAACTAATAAACCAGTGAATGATTTTTGAACCAATCAGATGAGTGAATGATTCTATGATTCTCTCATATACAAAATTGCTTGTTTCGTTACTGAATGAATCTCTGTGTTTTTATGAATCAGCTGAGTGAATGATTCTGTGATTCACTCATATGGAAAGTCACTTGTTTCATTCCTGATTGAATCAGTGTTTTGAATGAATCAGCTGAGTGAATGATTCTATGATTCACTCATATGGAAAGTCACTTGTTTCATTCCTGAATGAATCAGCTGAGTGAATGATTCTATGATTCTTATATACAAAATCGCTTATTTTGTTACTGAATGAATCTGTATGTTTTTATGAATCAGCTGAGTGAATGATTCTATGATTCACTCATATGGAAAGTCACTTGTTTCATTCCTGATTGAATCAGTGTTTTGAATGAATCAGCTGAGTGAATGATTCTATGATTCACTCATATGGAAAGTCACTTGTTTCATTCCTGAATGAATCAGCTGAGTGAATGATTCTATGATTCTTATATACAAAATCGCTTATTTTGTTACTGAATGAATCTGTATGTTTTTATGAATCGGCTGAGTGAATGATTCTATGATTCACTCATATGGAAAGTCACTTGTTTCATTCCTGAATGAATCAGCTGAGTGAATGATTCTATGATTCTTATATACAAAATCGCTTATTTTGTTACTGAATGAATCTGTATGTTTTTATGAATCAGCTGAGTGAATGATTCTATGATTCACTCATATGGAAAGTCACTTGTTTCATTCCTGATTGAATCAGTGTTTTGAATGAATCAGCTGAGTGAATGATTCTATGATTCACTCATATGGAAAGTCACTTGTTTCATTCCTGAATGAATCAGCTGAGTGAATGATTCTATGATTCTTATATACAAAATCGCTTATTTTGTTACTGAATGAATCTGTATGTTTTTATGAATCGGCTGAGTGAATGATTCTATGATTCACTCATATGGAAAGTCACTTGTTTCATTCCTGAATGAATCAGCTGAGTGAATGATTCTATGATTCTTATATACAAAATCGCTTATTTTGTTACTGAATGAATCTGTATGTTTTTATGAATCAGCTGAGTGAATGATTCTATGATTCACTCATATGGAAAGTCACTTGTTTCATTCCTGATTGAATCAGTGTTTTGAATGAATCAGCTGAGTGAATGATTCTATGATTCACTCATATGGAAAGTCACTTGTTTCATTCCTGAATGAATCAGCTGAGTGAATGATTCTATGATTCTTATATACAAAATCGCTTATTTTGTTACTGAATGAATCTGTATGTTTTTATGAATCGGCTGAGTGAATGATTCTATGATTCACTCATATGGAAAGTCACTTGTTTCATTCCTGAATGAATCAGCTGAGTGAATGATTCTATGATTCTTATATACAAAATCGCTTATTTTGTTACTGAATGAATCTGTATGTTTTTATGAATCAGCTGAGTGAATGATTCTATGATTCACTCAAATGGAAAGTCACTTGTTTCGTTCCTGAATGAATCAGTGCTTTTGAATGAATCAGCTGAGTGAATGATTCTGTGATTCACTCAAATGGAAAGTCACTTGTTTCGTTCCTGAATGAATCGGTGCTTTTGAATGAATCAGCTGAGTGAATGATTCTATGATTCAGTTATATAGAAAGTCACTTGTTTCATTCCTGAATGAATCAGTGTTTTTTGAATGAATCAGCTGAGTGAATGATTCTATGATTCACTCATATGGAAAGTCACTTGTTTCATTCCTGAATGAATCAGTTGAGTGAATGATTCTATGATTCAGTTATAATCAAAATCGCTTGTTTTGTTACTGAATGAATCTGTGTTTTTATGAATCAGCTGAGTAAATAATTCCATGATTCAGTTATAATCAAAATCGCTTGTTTTTTTACTGAATGAATCTGTGTGTTTTTATGAATCAGCTGAGTGAATAATTCCACGATTCATTCATACAGAAAGTCACTTGTTTCATTCCTGACTGAATCAGTGTTTTTGAATGAATCAGCTGAGTGAATGATTCTATGACTCACTCATATAGAAAGTCACTTGTTTCCTTCCTGAATGAATCAGCTGAGTGAATGATTCTATGATTCTCTTATGTACAAAATCGCTTGTTTTGTTACTGAATGAATCTGTGTTTTTATGAATCAGCTGAGTAAATAATTCCATGATTCATTCATACAGAAAGTCACTTGTTTCGTTCCTGAATGAATGAATGTTTTTGAATGAATTGTTTGTGTGAATGATTCAGCAACTCTCATCATTTCTAAATGGATAAATGCTTTGAATGAATCGTTTGAACAAATGAATGATTCCGTGACAAATTTATTAAGACAGTCACTTGTCGCTGCCTATTGGTGAAATACTGTAATGGACAGGAACAGTGATTATTTTAGATTATTTTTGTGAATTTATTTTTTAAAGAACTGGATGAAAATGAGTGAAAAGTGTGTGTGTGTGTATATATATACAGTAAAGGGAAATAAATAGCCATTAATAGTAAAAATTAATAATTGCTTTGTCACAAAACTTGCATTGGACTGATGTAATTTCTCTGTTGTGTGACCTTGATTTTTTTTTTTTTTAATTGTGTTTCTGTAATTTCCTGCTCTTTTGTCAAACATAGTGAGCATCAAACGGTTGAAACCGTTGCCATCCATATTTCTTGTTTACAGCCATGAGATGCCAAATGCTGCTGTTTACTCGTCACAATTTCTGGAGTGACTCCTCTATTCTAATTCAAGTCTTTCTGCTATATTTCCCGTCCCCACATGTACCTGCTGCAGATATGTGACCGCATGTGCGTTCTCTCCCTGCGTGTTGATGTTTGCATCTGGCTCTATGGATAAGACGGTGAATATCTGGAGGATTGGAGATGGAAATGCTCAAGCATGTAAGCACACACACTCCATCTGCTTTTGTTGAACTGAAAACCACATATGAATGCTAACACTGTTGACCTTCTGACCATTGTGTAGTGTTTAGTCAAATGTTCAACACGAGTGAAGCTTCAGGGTTAGGCTTTATGGAAGCTTGTTTCAGCCACTGAATAAAAAATAAAAAAGGTAACTTTATTATTATTATTATTTTGTTTTATTATTTATATACTATTGTGGTATTTATTATTTTAAATGTACATTTATTTTTAGATTTTTTTAATATTTAGTATTTTTATATATATATATATATATATATATATATATATATATATATATATATATTTTTTTATATATCTTATATATAGTTATAAATAAATATTTATATATTTTATATTCGACTTTTTATCTCACAGTTCTGACCTTTTTTCTTGCACTTGTGAGTTTGCATCTCGCTATTCCGACTTTTTTCTCAGAATTCCATGATATGAACTTTCAATTGTTAGTTATAAAGTTCGAATTACATGGTATTAATTCGCGATTGTGAGAAAAAAGTCAGAACTGTGAGATTTAAACATTTGTGAGGGGAAAAAGTTACAATTGACTCGTCGCAAACTGTTTGATTGACAGGCGATCTGACCAATCATAACCCCGAATCGGCCTATTTTGTCCGACAAAGCGGTCAGGGGAGTTAGTAGATTAACGTTGGTGAACTTGAATGTCTTTCCACACTTGAAACAACATTCCTTCTGATGTTCGTTCATGTTTATTTGATGCTATAAATGAACTAGTATGAAGAGATGATCGCTTCACGAGGAGCTCCAGCGATCTGTCACGACACATTAAAGACACACTAGACGCTATTTATTGATGAAACTTCTTTAAAAAATTACAATTTATAAAATATAAAAAGATAAACAATTTTGAGAAAAATTTGTTGAACTTCATTTGAAAATGTCATTATTTTGTTGAGTCTTTATATGGGAATGCAACGGTTTGCAGTGAATATAATATAAGCATTTAATAAGCATAATTTAAGCGTGTATGCGTGAGCATGCAGTGATTGTGACCCACAGCACTGCCAGGCTGACAGATGGCACACAGTCCGGCCATTAGACGGGTACCGGCTCAGAGAGGCAGCCGTCCAAAAAATGATTACAGACACTGTGAAGAATCACATTTTACAAGCTCAGACAGAACAGCTGCGGATCTGTTGAATTATGATCATTTATGACTGAAAACAATAGTTCTGCTTTTATTTTATTTGGACTGTGTCTTTTTCAGTGCTCAAAAATAGATAAGGGGTACATGTAAAAACAACAAAATAAAAACTATACACATTTTCACAACATAAACATTGATAATTATTTTCGTTTATATGCACCCTTACAGATATACAGCAATATTTACTGTTAAATATTTTACTAAAACATTTTAATGTATAAAAAATGTCATGCATGACTTCTGTGAACATTTTTGAATGATGACGTGAATGATTCAGTTCAGTTCACACTTGAAAATTAATTGAACTTACAAACTGTTGCAACTGAAGTTTAGATCATAGGAGATAATAAAACATCTCTGAACAACTGCACGAGGGTGGGGTGATAATATCAAACATGCATGATAATTTTTCTGGCTTTATAAAATTGCCACAATGGCATTAAAGTGATTTTATTTGGCCATAACATTTCTTAAAAACTGTCTCGTTACACTAGTTTCAGGATTCTTTCATGATTTGTTCAGTGGGGTTACAGACTTCACATTTTAAACAGAAGGTCTTAACAATAAAATGGAATTAATTTGTGCTGATATTTTCTGATCTTTTCACCTTTAGTGACCCATTTTCTCTTTATTTTCTAGCTGAACCATTGAAAGCGTCAGTCCAAGGTACTGTAAGAGCTTCATGTTCTCACTATTAGCATTCACAAATAAAACCAAAAAAACAAGGAAATGCATTAGCTTAGGTTTACATTCATTTTTATTAAATCGGCATGTTAACGGTAAAACGGATGAGACATATTTGATTAAATGAGTTTGTTGAGAGGACAAAAAGGATATTCACATACTCATCAGTCGAGGAAAAAAGTCAAAATTGAGGGAAAAAAGTCAGAATTGCAAAATGTAAACTTGCAATAGCGAGAAAATGTCATTTGTAAGGAAAAAAGTCAGAATTGTGAGGGGAAAAAGTCAGAATTGTGAGGGAAAAAGTCAGAATTGTGAGGGAAAAAGTCAGAATTGTGAGGGAAAAAAAAGTCAGAATTGTGAGGGGAAAAAGTCAGAATTGTGAGGGGAAAAGTCAGAATTGTGAGGGAAAAAAAAGTCAGAATTGTGAGGGGAAAAAGTCAGAATTGTGAGGGAAAAAAAAGTCAGAATTGTGAGGGGAAAAAGTCAGAATTGTGAGGGGAAAAGTCAGAATTGTGAGGGAAAAAAAAAGTCAGAATTGTGAGGGGAAAAGTCAGAATTGTGAGGGAAAAAAAAGTCAGAATTGTGAGGGAAAAAGTCAGAATTGTGAGGGAAAAAAAAGTCAGAATTGTGAGGGGAAAAAGTCAGAATTGTGAGGGGAAAAAAGTCAGAATTGTGAGGATAAAAAGTCAGAATTGTGAGGGGAAAAAGTCAGAATTGTGAGGGAAAAAAGTCAGAATTGTGAGGATAAAAAGTCAGAATTGTGAGGGGAAAAGTCAGAATTGTGAGGGGAGAAAGTCAGAATTGTGAGGGAAAAAGTCAGAATTGTGAGGGGAAAAAGTCAGAATTGTGAGGGGAGAAAGTCAGAATTGTGAGGGGAAAAAGTCAGAATTGTGAGGGAAAAAAGTCAGAATTGTGAGGGGGAAAAAGTCAGAATTGTGAGGGAAAAAGTCAGAATTGTGAGGGGAGAAAAAGTCAGAATTGTGAGGGGAAAAAGTCAGAATTATGAGGGGAGAAAGTCAGAATTGTGAGGGAAAAAGTCAGAATTGTGAGGGGAAAAAAGTCAGAATTGTGAGGGGGAAAAAGTCAGAATTGTGAGGGAAAAAGTCAGAATTGTGAGGAGAAAAAGTCAGAATTGTGAGGGGAAAAAGTCAGAATTATGAGGGGAGAAAGTCAGAATTGTGAGGGGAAAAAGTCAGAATTGTGAGGGGAGAAAGTCAGAATTGTGAGGGAAAAAGTCAGAATTGTGAGGGAAAAAGTCAGAATTGTGAGGGGAGAAAGTCAGAATTGTGAGGGGAAAAAGTCAGAATTGTGAGGGGAAAAAAGTCAGAATTGTGAGGGGGAAAAAGTCAGAATTGTGAGGGAAAAAGTCAGAATTGTGAGGGAAAAAAGTCAGAATTGTGAGGGGAAAAAGTCAGAATTGTGAGGGAAAAAGTCAGAATTGTGAGGGAAAAAGTCAGAATTGTGAGGGAGAAAGTCAGAATTGTGAGGGGAAAAAGTCAGAATTGTGAGGGGAAAAAAGTCAGAATTGTGAGGGGGAAAAAGTCAGAATTGTGAGGGAAAAAGTCAGAATTGTGAGGGAAAAAAGTCAGAATTGTGAGGGGGAAAAAGTCAGAATTGTGAGGGAAAAAGTCAGAATTGTGAGGAAAAAGTCAGAATTGTGAGGGGAAAAAGTCAGAATTATGAGGGGAGAAAGTCAGAATTGTGAGGGGAAAAAGTCAGAATTGTGAGGAGAAAAGTCAGAATTGTGAGGAGAAAAAGTCAGAATTGTGAGGGGAAAAAGTCAGAATTGTGAGGGGAAAAAGTCAGAATTGTGAGGGGAGAAAGTCAGAATTGTGAGGGGAAAAAGTCAGAATTGTGAGGGGAAAAAGTCAGAATTGTGAGGGGAAAAGTCAGAATTGTGAGGGGAAAAAGTCAGAATTGTGAGGGGAAAAAAGTCAGAATTGTGAGGGGAAAAAAGTCAGAATTGTGAGGATAAAAAGTCAGAATTGTGAGGGGAAAAAAGTCAGAATTGTGAGGATAAAAAGTCAGAATTGTGAGGATAAAAAGTCAGAATTGTGAGGGGAGAAAGTCAGAATTATGAGGGGAAAAAAGTCAGAATTGTGAGGAGAAAAGTCAGAATTGTGAGGGGAAAAAGTCAGAATTGTGAGGGGAAAAGTCAGAATTGTGAGGGGAAAAAGTCAGAATTGTGAGGAGAAAAAGTCAGAATTGTGAGGGAAAAAGTCAGAATTGTGAGGAGAAAAAGTCAGAATTGTGAGGAGAAAAAGTCAGAATTGTGAGGGGAAAAAGTCAGAATTGTGAGGGGAAAAAAGTCAGAATTGTGAGGGGGAAAAGTCAGAATTGTGAGGGGAAAAAGTCAGAATTGTGAGGAGAAAAAGTCAGAATTGTGAGGGGAAAAAGTCAGAATTGTGAGGAGAAAAGTCAGAATTGTGAGGAGAAAAAGTCAGAATTGTGAGGATAAAAAGTCAGAATTGTGAGGAAAAAGTCAGAATTGTGAGGGAAAAAGTCAGAATTGTGAGGGGAAAAAGTCAGAATTGTGAGGATAAAAAGTCAGAATTGTGAGGGAAAAAGTCAGAATTGTGAGGGGAAAAAAAGTCAGAATTGTGAGGATAAAAAGTCAGAATTGTGAGGGGAAAAAAGTCAGAATTGTGAGGGGAAAAAAGTCAGAATTGTGAGGGAAAAAGTCAGAATTGTGAGGGGAAAAAGTCAGAATTGTGAGGGAAAAAAGTCAGAATTGTGAGGATAAAAAGTCAGAATTGTGAGGATAAAAAGTCAGAATTGTGAGGGAAAAAGTCAGAATTGTGAGGGGAAAAAGTCAGAATTGTGAGGGGAAAAGTCAGAATTGTGAGGGGGAAAAAGTCAGAATTGTGAGGAGAAAAAGTCAGAATTGTGAGGAGAAAAAGTCAGAATTGTGAGGGGAAAAAAGTCAGAATTGTGAGGGGAAAAAGTCAGAATTGTGAGGGAAAAAGTCAGAATTGTGAGGGGAAAAAATCAGAATTGTGAGGGGAAAAAAGTCAGAATTGTGAGGATAAAAAGTCAGAATTGTGAGGATAAAAAGTCAGAATTGTGAGGGAAAAAGTCAGAATTGTGAGGGGAAAAAAGTCAGAATTGTGAGGGGAAAAAGTCAGAATTGTGAGGATAAAAAGTCAGAATTGTGAGGGAAAAAAGTCAGAATTGTGAGGGGAAAAAAGTCAGAATTGTGAGGGAAAAAAGTCAGAATTGTGAGGGGGAAAAGTCAGAATTGTGAGGGGAAAAAGTCAGAATTGTGAGGAGAAAAAGTCAGAATTGTGAGGATAAAAAGTCAGAATTGTGAGGGAAAAAGTCAGAATTGTGAGGAGAAAAAGTCAGAATTGTGAGGAGAAATAGTCAGAATTGTGAGGGAAAAAGTCAGAATTGTGAGGAGAAAAAGTCAGAATTGTGAGGATAAAAAGTCAGAATTGTGAGGATAAAAAGTCAGAATTGTGAGGGGAAAAAAGTCAGAATTGTGAGGGAAAAAAAGTCAGAATTGTGAGGGGAAAAGTCAGAATTGTGAGGGAAAAAGTCAGAATTGTGAGGAGAAAAAGTCAGAATTGTGAGGATAAAAAGTCAGAATTGTGAGGGGAAAAGTCAGAATTGTGAGGAAAAAGTCAGAATTGTGAGGAGAAAAAGTCAGAATTGTGAGGGAAAAAAGTCAGAATTGTGAGGGGAAAAAAGTCAGAATTGTGAGGAGAAAAAGTCAGAATTGTGAGGATAAAAAGTCAGAATTGTGAGGGGAAAAAAGTCAGAATTGTGAGGGAAAAAGTCAGAATTGTGAGGAGAAAAAGTCAGAATTGTGAGGGAAAAAAGTCAGAATTGTGAGGGGAAAAAAAGTCAGAATTCTGAGGAGAAAAAGTCAGAATTGTGAGGGGAAAAAGTCAGAATTGTGAGGAGAAAAAGTCAGAATTGTGAGGGGGGAAAAAGTCAGAATTGTGAGGGGAAAAGTCAGAATTGTGAGGGGAAAAGTCAGAATTGTGAGGGGAAAAGTCAGAATTGTGAGGGGGGAAAAAGTCAGAATTGTGAGGGGAAAAGTCAGAATTGTGAGGGGAAAAGTCAGAATTGTAGATATAAAGTCAGAATTGTGAGGGGAAAAGTCAGAATTGTAGATATAAAGTCAGAATTGTGAGGGAAAAAGTCAGAATTGTGAGGGGAAAAGTCAGAATTGTGAGGGGAAAAAGTCAGAATTGTGAGGGGAAAAAGTCAGAATTGTGAGTTAAAAAGTCAGAATTGTGAGGAGAAAAAGTCAGAATTGTGAGGGGGGAAAAAGTCAGAATTGTGAGGGGAAAAGTCAGAATTGTGAGGGGAAAAGTCAGAATTGTGAGGGGAAAAGTCAGAATTGTGAGGGGAAAAGTCAGAATTGTAGATATAAAGTCAGAATTGTGAGGGGAAAAAGTCAGAATTGTGAGGGGAAAAAGTCAGAATTGTGAGGAGAAAAAGTCAGAATTGTGAGGGGAAAAAGTCAGAATTGTGAGGGGGGAAAAAGTCAGAATTGTGAGGGGAAAAGTCAGAATTGTGAGGGAAAAGTCAGAATTGTGAGGGGAAAAGTCAGAATTGTGAGGGGAAAAGTCAGAATTGTAGATATAAAGTCAGAATTGTGAGGGGGAAAAAGTCAGAATTGTAGATATAAAGTCAGAATTGTAGATATAAAGTGAGAATTGTGAGGGGGGAAAAAGTCAGAATTGTAGATATAAAGTCAGAATTGTAGATATAAAGTCAGAATTGTGAGGGGAAAAAGTCAGAATTGTAGATATAAAGTCAGAATTGTAGATATAAAGTCAGAATTGTGAGGGGAAAAAGTCAGAATTGTGAGGGGAAAAAAGTCAGAATTGTGAGGGGAAAAGTCAGAATTGTGAGGGGAGAAAGTCAGAATTGTGAGGGGGAAAAAGTCAGAATTGTGAGGGGGAAAAAGTCAGAATTGTGAGGGAAAAAGTCAGAATTGTGAGGGAAAAAGTCAGAATTGTGAGGGGAGAAAGTCAGAATTGTGAGGGGAAAAAGTCAGAATTGTGAGGGAAAAAAGTCAGAATTGTGAGGGAAAAAGTCAGAATTGTGAGGGGAAAAAGTCAGAATTGTGAGGGAAAAAGTCAGAATTGTGAGGATAAAAAGTCAGAATTGTGAGGGGAAAAAGTCAGAATTGTGAGGGGAAAAAGTCAGAATTGTGAGGGGAAAAAGTCAGAATTGTGAGGGGAAAAAGTCAGAATTGTAGATATAAAGTCAGAATTGTAGATATAAAGTCAGAATTGTGAGGATAAAAAGTCAGAATTGTGAGGGAAAAAGTCAGAATTGTGAGGATAAAAAGTCAGAATTGTGAGGGGAAAAAGTCAGAATTGTGAGGGGAAAAAGTCAGAATTGTGAGGGGAAAAAGTCAGAATTGTGAGGGGAAAAAGTCAGAATTGTAGATATAAAGTCAGAATTGTAGATATAAAGTCAGAATTGTGAGGGGAAAAAGTCAGAATTGTGAGGGGAAAAAGTCAGAATTGTGAGGAGAGAAAAGTCAGAATTGTGAGGGGAAAAAGTCAGAATTGTGAGGGAGAAAGTCAGAATTGTGAGGGAAAAAGTCAGAATTGTGAGGGGAGAAAGTCAGAATTGTGAGGGGAAAAAAGTCAGAATTGTGAGGGGAAAAAAGTCAGAATTGTGAGGGAAAAAGTCAGAATTGTGAGGGAAAAAGTCAGAATTGTGAGGGAAAAAGTCAGAATTGTGAGGGGAAAAAAGTCAGAATTGTGAGGGAGAAAGTCAGAATTGTGAGGGGAGAAAGTCAGAATTGTGAGGGGAAAAAGTCAGAATTGTGAGGGGAAAAAGTCAGAATTGTGAGGGAAAAAGTCAGAATTGTGAGGGGAAAAAAGTCAGAATTGTGAGGGAGAAAGTCAGAATTGTGAGGGAGAAAGTCAGAATTGTGAGGGGAAAAAGTCAGAATTGTGAGGGAAAAAGTCAGAATTGTGAGGGGAAAAAGTCAGAATTGTGAGGGGAAAAAAGTCAGAATTGTGAGGGAAAAAGTCAGAATTGTGAGGGAAAAAGTCAGAATTGTGAGGGAAAAAGTCAGAATTGTGAGGGGAAAAAAGTCAGAATTGTGAGGGAGAAAGTCAGAATTGTGAGGGGAGAAAGTCAGAATTGTGAGGGAGAAAGTCAGAATTGTGAGGGGAAAAAGTCAGAATTGTGAGGGAAAAAGTCAGAATTGTGAGGGGAAAAAGTCAGAATTGTGAGGGAAAAAGTCAGAATTGTGAGGGGAGAAAGTCAGAATTGTGAGGGGAAAAAAGTCAGAATTGTGAGGGAAAAAGTCAGAATTGTGAGGGAAAAAGTCAGAATTGTGAGGGGAAAAAAGTCAGAATTGTGAGGGAAAAAAGTCAGAATTGTGAGGGAGAAAGTCAGAATTGTGAGGGAAAAAGTCAGAATTGTGAGGGGAAAAAGTCAGAATTGTGAGGGGAGAAAGTCAGAATTGTGAGGGGAAAAAGTCAGAATTGTGAGGGGAAAAAAGTCAGAATTGTGAGGGGGAAAAAGTCAGAATTGTGAGGGAAAAAGTCAGAATTGTGAGGGGAAAAAGTCAGAATTGTGAGGGAAAAAGTCAGAATTGTGAGGGGAGAAAGTCAGAATTGTGAGGGAAAAGTCAGAATTGTGAGGGGAGAAAGTCAGAATTGTGAGGGGGAAAAAGTCAGAATTGTGAGGGAAAAAGTCAGAATTGTGAGGGAAAAAGTCAGAATTGTGAGGGAAAAAGTCAGAATTGTGAGGGAAAAAGTCAGAATTGTGAGGGGAAAAAAGTCAGAATTGTGAGGGGAAAAAGTCAGAATTGTGAGGGGAGAAAGTCAGAATTGTGAGGGGAAAAAGTCAGAATTGTGAGGGAAAAAGTCAGAATTGTGAGGGAAAAAGTCAGAATTGTGAGGGAAAAAGTCAGAATTGTGAGGGAAAAAGTCAGAATTGTGAGGGGAGAAAGTCAGAATTGTGAGGGGAAAAAGTCAGAATTGTGAGGGAAAAAGTCAGAATTGTGAGGGAAAAAGTCAGAATTGTGAGGGAAAAAGTCAGAATTGTGAGGAGAGAAAAGTCAGAATTGTGAGGGGAAAAAGTCAGAATTGTGAGGGGAGAAAGTCAGAATTGTGAGGAGAGAAAAGTCAGAATTGTGAGGGGAAAAAGTCAGAATTGTGAGGGAGAAAGTCAGAATTGTGAGGGAAAAAGTCAGAATTGTGAGGGGAGAAAGTCAGAATTGTGAGGGGAAAAAAGTCAGAATTGTGAGGGGAAAAAGTCAGAATTGTGAGGGGAGAAAGTCAGAATTGTGAGGGGAAAAAAGTCAGAATTGTGAGGGAAAAAGTCAGAATTGTGAGGGAAAAAGTCAGAATTGTGAGGGAAAAAGTCAGAATTGTGAGGGGAGAAAGTCAGAATTGTGAGGGGAAAAAAGTCAGAATTGTGAGGGAGAAAGTCAGAATTGTGAGGGGAAAAAAGTCAGAATTGTGAGGGAAAAAGTCAGAATTGTGAGGGAAAAAGTCAGAATTGTGAGGGAAAAAGTCAGAATTGTGAGGGGAAAAAGTCAGAATTGTGAGGGGAGAAAGTCAGAATTGTGAGGGGAAAAAAGTCAGAATTGTGAGGGGAAAAAGTCAGAATTGTGAGGGAGAAAGTCAGAATTGTGAGGGAAAAAGTCAGAATTGTGAGGGGAGAAAGTCAGAATTGTGAGGGGAAAAAAGTCAGAATTGTGAGGGGAGAAAGTCAGAATTGTGAGGGGAAAAAAGTCAGAATTGTGAGGGAAAAAGTCAGAATTGTGAGGGAAAAAGTCAGAATTGTGAGGGAAAAAGTCAGAATTGTGAGGGGAAAAAGTCAGAATTGTGAGGGGAGAAAGTCAGAATTGTGAGGGGAAAAAAGTCAGAATTGTGAGGGGAAAAAGTCAGAATTGTGAGGGAGAAAGTCAGAATTGTGAGGGAAAAAGTCAGAATTGTGAGGGGAGAAAGTCAGAATTGTGAGGGGAAAAAAGTCAGAATTGTGAGGGAAAAAGTCAGAATTGTGAGGGAAAAAGTCAGAATTGTGAGGGAAAAAGTCAGAATTGTGAGGGGAGAAAGTCAGAATTGTGAGGGAAAAAGTCAGAATTGTGAGGGAAAAAGTCAGAATTGTGAGGGGAAAAAGTCAGAATTGTGAGGAGAGAAAAGTCAGAATTGTGAGGGGAAAAAGTCAGAATTGTGAGGGAGAAAGTCAGAATTGTGAGGGAAAAAAGTCAGAATTGTGAGGGGAGAAAGTCAGAATTGTGAGGGGAAAAAAGTCAGAATTGTGAGGGGAAAAAGTCAGAATTGTGAGGGAAAAAGTCAGAATTGTGAGGGGAAAAAGTCAGAATTGTGAGGGGAGAAAGTCAGAATTGTGAGGGGAAAAAAGTCAGAATTGTGAGGGGAAAAAGTCAGAATTGTGAGGGAGAAAGTCAGAATTGTGAGGGAAAAAGTCAGAATTGTGAGGGGAGAAAGTCAGAATTGTGAGGGGAAAAAAGTCAGAATTGTGAGGGAAAAAGTCAGAATTGTGAGGGAGAAAGTCAGAATTGTGAGGGAAAAAGTCAGAATTGTGAGGGGAGAAAGTCAGAATTGTGAGGGGAAAAAAGTCAGAATTGTGAGGGAGAAAGTCAGAATTGTGAGGGGAAAAAGTCAGAATTGTGAGGGGAAAAAGTCAGAATTGTGAGGAGAGAAAAGTCAGAATTGTGAGGGGAAAAGTCAGAATTGTGAGGAGAGAAAAGTCAGAATTGCAAAATCTAAACTTGCAAGAAGACGCATAACGAGTATATTTAAGTAAATCAGAGTCTTTAGCTGTGTAATAATCACATCAGTATTTTGGATGTAATTTGGTTATTTGTGCAGTGCAGTTTCGATTAATATCCACTGCTTTCACACATGCTATATTCATCCATATTTAAATCTACATCATTACATGTAAACAAAACAAAATAAGCAAGCCACATGTTTTTAATCTTTACAGGCTCGTACATTTGAATAATTCATCAGGCCGAGAGGAGAAGCTTTGTTTGGGTTTGGGAAGGAAGGGACTCATTGTTTGCAACATAATGAGAGATGTTCAGCATTGAGAGTGATGATAATAAAGCACTTCCTGTTTGTGTGCGGACAGGAAGGCAGCCGCTGGGTTACTCCAGAACGCCGGTCAGCTATTGGTCGGAGGAGGATGTGTGCGAGTGGCTCCGTGACGAAGGATTTGAAGCTCTGGTGGACACATTTAGGGCCCACAACATTGACGGGGCCGAACTAATGACCTTAAACACGGAAACACTGACCACTGCTTTTAACATTGGTGAGGAAACGCACACAAAACGTTTCAGACGTGTTCTTTAATGCTTTATTACAGGTTCTAGAAAGCAAGAAATCAAATTAAACATCCTTCACAAACCTTTTACTGTGGACCATAACAAAACCTCATCTCATCTGAGGGTTGTATGCATGTGTAAAAAAATATGTTATTTCTATAACATTACATCTTTATTGGGCATGACTGTCAATAATACAGTATCGCCAAAGCTCGGAATTCACGCATACATAAAATAATAATAAAAACATCAAAATAATAACTTAAACTTAAATAAATGGTGTAACAAATTATAACTTGTCTGAACTTTTATTATTTATTCATTTTAATAATTTATTATTATTTAGGAATTCTAACGCTAGTTGTACAAACCCAACCGTTGGTTTAAATTTTTTAAATGAATATTTTAATTTTGTTTATATTTGACCCAAACACGGGCTGAAACAACCCAGCCGAGTGTCATTTTATGTAATTATTCATTTGAATCTTATTATTTTTCCTCATTTTTAACGCTAAACAAGTCAGCAAGATCAAGTTACACAACATAATGAAATATTAAATGGCAATTAAAATGTATAAATGTAATATGCATGAGTGATAAATAATTCAATTGATCAGTAATCATTTAAATAATTCTATTTTCTAATGCATGAAAGTGCATTTGGATTGTCCTGACTCTCTGCTGTAGGGAGTTGATTATGTGAGTTGAGTGAGACACCTGTGGGAGATTCAGACTGCAGGTTTTTTGTGTTTTGTTGGGGTCCTCAGGAGGAGCGTGAGCTCTGTGCTAATGAATTGCATTTACAGAGGCGCTGCAGTCATCATAACCTGCTGCTGCTGCGATCTTTGAGCTGTTCCAGGATGCACTCAAGAGTATTGATTACACATGTAGCCCTGCGGAGGGAGGGTTCATGTTTTCACTTCTCTCTCCAGCTCCTACTGTAATCTGCAACCTCATCATCACAAATTACATGTCATCTGTGAGAGATGACACATCCCCGAGTGCCCGTTAACTCTTCCCCCGCCACTCACAGAAAATTCCAGCTTTCCGTGTTTCCGCTGTTATATGGTAGGGGGTGCTATTACACATTTTTAGGTTAGGGGGCGCTGTTACACATCGTCTGAAAGAGCACTGAATGTCCTGATCAAAACACAGGCGAAAAAGAAGCAGAAACAAATCATATGTTTGCAAAAAAAACATAATTTTTTTTTTTGGTTTGTTTGTTTTTAAAGCAAAGGCTCTATTTTTCTTTTTGAAATTGCACGTTCAGATATTTATACAACAAAATATTCTGGGGCCTTTAAAATAAAAATAATAAAAAATGCTGGTGGTGACCGGCTACTTTTTTTCCCCAAAAACTCTGACGGGGAAAGAGTTAAAAGATAATTGTGACTTTATCTCACACTTCTGACTTTCTCACAATTGCAAATTTATATCTCGCAATTTTGACTTTTTCCTCGCTATTCACTTTTTCTCACAATTTTGACTTTGTTCCTTACAATTGCGAGTTTATGTCTTGCAATTCACTCTTTCTTCCTCGCAATTTTGACTCTTCATCTCGCAATTCAGACTTTTTCTCGCAATTCACTTTATATCTCACAGTTCTGACTTTTTTTCTTACAATTTTGACTTTTTTCCTCACAATTCTGACTTTATATCTCGCAATTCTGACTTTATATCTCTCAATTCTGACTTTATATCTCAATTCTGACTTTATATCTCGCAATTCTGACTTTATAACTCGCAATTCTGACTTTATATCTCAATTCTGACTTTATATCTCGCAATTCTGACTTTATAACTCGCAATTCTGACTTTATATCTCGCAATTCTGACTTTATAACTCGCAATTCTGACTTTATATCTCGCAATTCTGACTTTATATCTCGCAATTCTGACTTTATATCTCGCAATTCTGACTTTATAACTCGCAATTCTGACTTTATATCTCGCAATTCTGACTTTATAACTCGCAATTCTGACTTTATAACTCGCAATTCTGACTTTATATCTCGCAATTCTGACTTTATATCTCGCAATTCTGACTTTATATCTCGCAATTCTGACTTTATAACTCGCAATTCTGACTTTATATCTCGCAATTCTGACTTTATAACTCGCAATTCTGACTTTATATCTCGCAATTCTGACTTTATATCTCGCAATTCTGACTTTATAACTCGCAATTCTGACTTTATATCTCGCAATTCTGACTTTATATCTCGCAATTCTGACTTTATAACTCGCAATTCTGACTTTATATCTCGCAATTCTGACTTTATAACTCGCAATTCTGACTTTATATCTCGCAATTCTGACTTTATAACTCGCAATTCTGACTTTATAACTCGCAATTCTGACTTTATATCTCGCAATTCTGACTTTATAACTCGCAATTCTGACTTTATATCTCGCAATTCTGACTTTATAACTCGCAATTCTGACTTTATAACTCGCAATTCTGACTTTATATCTCGCAATTCTGACTTTATATCTCGCAATTCTGACTTTATAACTCGCAATTCTGACTTTATATCTCGCAATTCTGACTTTATAACTCGCAATTCTGACTTTATATCTCAATTCTGACTTTATATCTCGCAATTCTGACTTTATAACTCGCAATTCTGACTTTATATCTCAATTCTGACTTTATATCTCACAATTCTGACTTTATAACTCGCAATTCTGACTTTATATCTCAATTCTGACTTTATATCTCACTGTTCTGACTTTTTTTCTTACAATTTTGACTTTTTTCCTCACAATTCTGACTTTATATCTCGCAATTCTGACTTTATAACTCGCAATTCTGACTTTATATCTGACAATTCTGACTTTATATCTCACAATTCTGACTTTATATCTCGCAATTCTGACTTTATAACTCGCAATTCTGACTTTATATCTCGGAATTCGGACTTTATATCTCAATTCTGACTTTATATCTCGCAATTCAGACTTTTTCTCGCAATTCACTTTTTATCTCACAGTTCTGACTTTTTTTCTTACAATTTTGACTTTTTTCCTCACAATTGTGAATTTATATCTCGCAATTCTGACTTTATATCTCACAATTCTGACTTTATATCTCACAATTCTGACTGTCACAGTTAGGAGTTTTAAAGTCAGAATTGAGTTATAAAGTCAAAATTGCGAGATAAAGTCAGAATTGAGTTATAAAGTCAAAATTGCGAGATAAAGTCAGAATTGTAAGATAAAAAGAAACAATTACACTTTTTAGTCTTTATTCAGAGGCAGAAAACAAGCTTCCATATTATTCCACATCTGAAGTACAGAATCTCTGGATCAAAACACATACGAAAAAGAAGCAGAAACAAGCAATAGAAGTATTTCTTATGCATGTTGGTAGTCTTTGACAAAAACGGGTTTTTCTCTGCTTGTTTAAAATGTTGCTTTTTATGAAATTTGCACACATTCAAGTGCTGATAAAAAAAAAGGAATGCATGAAACTAGAATACTACGTGTTTTTGTTATTTAAAATCAGGGGCTCTGTTCTTTCTTTTGACGTATTGCATGTTCAGATATTCATACAACAAAATATTCTGGTGTCCATGACATTTTGGTGAAAATGATCAAAAAGCTGGCAGTGGCTGGCAACTTACAGCAACAGAAGCAGTAGGAAAATTGGTGAATGGAGTATTTCCACATTATTTGTTTTGTTTGGTAACCTGTGAAGGCCCACTATATTTGGATTTTCATTCAAGGAAAGCAATGGCAAAAACAGCAAAGCATATAAGCATGAATAAGATATAAGATGAACACGGTTGTGCTAAACTTTTCTCTGTCCTGCAGAGTCGGTGGGTCTCCGGGGTCGAGTCTTGAGGAAGATCAAGGATCTGAGATCTTCAGTGCTGGACTCTGACAGTCCAGATGAGTTCCTCTGTCCGATCACCAGAGAGCTCATGAAGGACCCCGTCATCGCTGCAGGTCGGTGTAGGACGTGGGTTGAAGTTAGTTTGACTTCATATCAATGCAGTTGTTACTACTTGAATATTTCAGTAGTTTGTTCACACAAAGTAACCGCCACGTTCTTTAACAGATGGATATTCCTATGAAAGGGAGGCGATCGAGACCTGGATCAACGCTCCCAATCGCTCAAGCCCGATGACCAACCTGCCTTTACAAACCACTATTCTGACCGCCAACAGAAGCTTGAAAATGGCCATCCAGCGCTGGAAGTCCAGCCAGTGACCGCAGTTCGTTTCGTGTAAATGTGGCCGATTTTCTCCGATTAGATAGAAAAGCTCTCGGCTTTGATGCCGATTATTCTCGTTTTATTCTCATTGACGACGTCAGCTGTCAGAACTGATCCTACGATGGGCGTTTTCTAATCGAAGTCCGTTCACCTGAAGGTTTGAATCTTTAGCGACTCTTCTGTTTCAAAGCAGTGATTCAGAGAGCGTATCAAACTGCCAAAGTCACGTGATGTTACTGAACAAGGCTTCCTCGCATCACAACGGTTTCGAAAACATTTCGAAATGCACTCGGTAGAGCAGTTTGTCCATTTAGGGCTACTGTAGAAACATGGCGGCGAAAAAATGGCGACTTCGATGTAAGGTAAGGCAATAAAAACATAATGGCTCATTATACATCACTCAAAATATAGTTATGTATATCATATTGCATTTCTGTCAATAGTTCTTCCTAAATATTACACGTTGGACCTTTAATGACTAACTTTGTTTAATAAAAAGGTAGAGTTGTAGTTTATCGTCTCTTGATTAACCCGGCTCTCCATAGACAGAACAAGCGTTGCAATTGAATAAAATAAATAACACTTCATATTTAATGGTGTTACATCATTTGTTAATTGCATTTAATAGATCAATAAATCCTCTGTAATTTGGTGTTTTTATGCATGATTTTACTATTCTGTAAAACAGGATATTTTCTTCCTTTCGAAACACCGAAGCTTTGAAACATTTACGAATCTTTTGTGTCGAATCAGTGGTTCAGAGCGCCAAAGTCACGTGATTTCAGTGAACGGGGCTTCGTTGCGTCAGAACTATTTAGAAACGTTTCAATTTTAATGGTTCACCACTAGGGGGCGATCTCTATGAACCCGATGAAGCGTGCGGATTCACTGAGATCGGCGAATTATTGAACTGATTATCAAGTGTCTATTACCTGATCTCTGACCAGTTTTATACATTTGTAGACACTTGACTCTAAAAATGAATAATAGTAGTTAATAGTTTCTGTTTAATGGACGCATCCAAAGAACAAATAAAACAAGCCCTGAAAGTTTATGAGAATACATATTATACAGAAACGGAATATTTAATGGTATTAGTTGATTAGTTCATTGCATCTGATAAATTATATCTTCAATTAAACATTTGCATTGGGTTTGTAAAAGCTGTTTTTATGCATGTTTCGGTTGAGTTTACAAAGCAAGCGTGCGAAATTTCGAACGCTTCGAAACAGCGAATTCAAAGTTTTGAAAAGCTTAGTTTGTCCCAACGCTAATTCACAGAGATTAGGTAAAAGGCATCCGGATGATCATCGACTTCAGGCGAGATTCACTTTATGATGGAGATTTTATCCTATGAGGCCACGGGATTGGAGAGGGTTTGTGAATGGCGGTGAAGCCGCTGCTTTTGAGAGTAGAGACAAATCTAGATTCGTGACTCGCCCATATTTATATTAATATAGATCAATGGACTCGCCAGTATGACGTCATCTATTTAGCGACCCGTTTTAGCTACTTTCAGCCATAGACATACCGTATTTTCCGGACTATAAGCCGCAACTTTTTTCCCACGCTTTGAACCTTGCAGCTTAAACAAAGACGCGGCTAATCTATGGATTTTTCCCGCTTTCAAATTTTTTCCATTCAAAAAAACATTGTGATGTGCTCAGTTTTTTGGCGGCATGTTTGCGGTTTAGATTAAATCGAGCGCGCTCAAACTTCCCATCATTCTGATTACGGTAGTCATTTTGTGACCCTTATCATGACAAAGACACGGAGAAATGCATATGATGCGTATCGCGTCTTTTGCGCGCGTATATTCATTATTTCCTATGTAGGCAAAAGACGCGATATGCGAACGGCCCCTTCGTTGTCTTTTTGCGGCGAGTCAATTCCTCACGCTGCTGTTTCCAGCGTCTCATCATCGACTCATGAAGCTCTATTTCCTTTTCCAACAGCCAGATCAACTGGAGAGCAGCATCATATGCGTTTCTCCGCGTCTTCGTCATGATGAGGGTCACAAAATGACTCCCGTAATCAGAACGATGGGAAGTTTGAGCGCACTCGATTTAATCTAAACAGTAAACATGCCGCCAAAAAACTGAGCAGAATGTGAACGAACATTCGAGATGTTTCAGCTGTGCGGATCCGACTGAAAGCCAAAACAATGAAGTTTGAGGATTTTAGAGGTTCATTTGTTTCAATGTACCTGTAGAACCTGCGGCTTATAGACGTGTGCGGCTTATTCATGTTCAAAATAATATTTGTTTTTAAATTCAGTGGGTGCGGCTTATATTCAGGTGCGCTCAATAGTCCGGAAATTACGGTAACTAAAAATACACAGACGCCCCATTGGCCGCTTTGGAACGTTGCTGACGTATCGTCAACCGCCATATTGGTGAGGGCAAGACTGCGCTGTAAACTAATGCAAGTAAACTGGCGAGCTGCGGTTTTTCTGGATAAAAGTGAAAATAATGTTTACATTTATCAACCGATTTCAGTGTTGATGATGTACAAAAAGTTCCATCTCTAGTTACTTAAAACCTCCATAGCAGACTTTAAAAAAATATTTATTTTAATAGTCAAAGCTCAGACTTGTCCTGTATTTGGCTGCTTTATTCTTGGATAAGAATTGTGAAGACGCCCATAATGAGATCATTTAAATTTTCACATTAAATGAAAAAAAGATTTATTGTGGAAAAGGCATTTTCTGTCTTTTAAACCCATTTGAGCTTTTCTTGTGTTTAGAATTGACCGCCATCGTGAAAATGAAGCAAATCGTCAAATACAAATCAAACACGCTGGAAAAACCTTCCCTTCTTACAGCTACTTCCCACCGTCTCCTCGACTCTGTCTCTGGGAAACCTTCAATGTGTGAGAAAAGTTAGCTAGCCAGCAAACTAACGTTACAGTAATTCACAATGTCAGCACCTAAACGAACGAGCGCTTGTCTTAAAAGTCGGTTTTAAGAAAATAAAGATGCATATTTAAATGTCAGGAAATTTAGTTTATAAAATAAGATTAAATACGCTAAAACTATAATATAAATCATGTAAACTCAACTTTCACTGCTAAATAGCGGTATCGCTAGCTATTTTCTGACTGACTCCGGTGGTCGACTACTATCAAAACAATTATATAATGACCAAATACAACCAGAAACTGTTCAGCCGTACCTGTGAAAGTTATTCCCGAGACCTGTGTTCAAATGTGCGGCGGTTTGTACAACAAGCGGCACACGAAACAGGCGTTTTTTCCTCAAGTCCAGTTATGAGCGTTATGTACGGTGGCCGAGAGGGCTCAAAGCACTGCAAATAAAAAAAAGCACATGCAAATAAAAAAACACATGCAAATAAAAAAAGCACATGCAAATAAAAAAAAGCACATGCAAATAAAAAAAGCACATGCAAATAAAAAAAAGTTTGACAACACACGTGCTGCAAATCCTCACAACACATTCAAACACAAAAACGTGCTGCAAAAAGCACAAAACACAACGGAAATGTTTCAAGGGAGACCCAAAAAGTGACGGACCCTACTAGGACCTGCTTATTATCTGTGTCCAAAACCAGCTCAACTCCCGCTTCACTCATTCACTATATAGTGTACGGCATTTGAGTGCACAATGTGTTCACAATCATTAAAAACTATAACAACTGCAAACAAAAATAAACAGCTGTACATTATTTCATGTATTTATTATTTTTAATAAGTGTTTTTCAGTTTTCTAGAAGCTCACGCTCACAGATGACGCGGTCGTCGAGCGCCTCAGACGCCGTTACCATGACGTCACATTAGTACAGATGATTAACCAATATTATTAAATCATCCACTAAATGATCATCTCTTAAAGTTGAATGAGTGAACAACAATGCCACATATTAAAACACTTCTCTGTTAGTGAAACATGGAGTTAATGCCTACATAATATATTTAATATTTTTAGTTTGTGTTGTTGTCAAGTAGGGTCCGTCAATTTTTGGGGTCCCCCTTGAAACATTTCGGTTGTGTTTTGCGCTTTTTGCTGCAAGTTTTTGTGTTTGCATGTGTTGAGGATTTGCAGCACGTGTTGTCAAACTGATGATCACGGGTTTTTTTTTTATTTGCATGTTTTTTTTTGCATGTTTTTTTTATTTGCATGTGTTTTTTTATGTGCATGTGGTTTTTTTATTTGCGGGTTTTTTTTATTTGCATGTGTTTTTTATTTGTATGTGTTTTTTTATTTGCATGTGTTTTTTTTATTTGCATGTGTTTTTTTTATTTGCATGTGGTTTTTTATGTGCATGCGGTTTTTTTATTTGCGGGTTTTTTTTATTTGCATGTGTTTTTTATTTGTATGTGTTTTTTTTATTTGCGTGTGTTTTTTATTTGCGTGTTTTTTTTATTTGCATATGTTTTTTTTATTTGCATGTTTTTTTTATTTGCATATGTTTTTTTTATTTGCATGTGTTTTTTTATTTGCATGTGTTTTTTATTTGCGTCATTTGTTTTATTTGCGTTTTTTTTTTTTTATTTGCATGTGTTTTTTATTTGCGTGTGTTTTTTTTATGTGCATGTGTTTTTTATGTGCATGTGGTTTTTTTTATTTGCATGTTTTTTTTTATTTGCATGTGTTTTTTATTTGCATGTGTTTTTTTATGTGCATGTGGTTTTTTTTATTTGCGTGTGTTTTTTTATTTGCGTCGTTTTTTTATTTGCGTGTGGTTTTTTTTATTTGCATGTGTTTTTTTATTTGCGTCGTTTTTTTATTTGCGTGTTTTTTTTATGTGCATGTGGTTTTTTTTATTTGCATGTGTTTTTTTATTTGCGTCGTTTTTTTATTTGCGTGTTTTTTTTATTTGCATGTGGTTTTTTTTATTTGCATGTTTTTTTTTATTTGCGTGTGTTTTTTATTTGCATGTGTTTTTTTATGTGCATGTGGTTTTTTTTATTTGCGTGTTTTTTTTATTTGCATGTGTTTTTTTTATTTGCATGTTTTTTTTTATTTGCATGTGTTTTTTATTTGCATGTGTTTTTTATGTGCATGTGGGTTTTTTTATTTGCATTTTTTTTTATTTGCGTGTTTTTTTTTTATTTGCATGTTTTTTTATTTGCATGTGTTTTCTTATTTGCAGTGCGATGAGCTCTCTCGGCCACCGTTGACCTACGATCCAGAGGCCAATGGGGCGTCTGTGTTTTATTAAGTCTATGCTACACGTGATGATGACAACATGGCGAATGTAGAACATTCACACTACATTATGAATACTACACACATTCATACTATATAGAATGTACTTTTTTAGCAGTCAAAAAGTAATTACTTATTCAAAATAAGTACCAACTCGAGATTTCGGATTCAGCTGATTTTCTCCAACTTCAAGCCGCTCTGCGACATAATTTGGCTTAGTTCATGTTCATATTTCACAGTGCTGAACTCAGAAGCGCAGAGGCATTACTGTATTTGATGATTTACCGTTGTGCTCTCTGTATGACGGGCAACAATGGCTCAGCCGAGGGTAATTTGAGGCGTTCAGGTTGAACAGGCAGTGCTGAAGTCAAACTAATGCACCTCGATCTGAATAGAGGAAGGTCAAACATTTAATTGCACAAATAAAACGCATTTTTACTCAAAATAGCACACGGACAAAGCTTTCACCAAATAATTCCACGCGTATTTGCAGTTTTAACCGTCTTCATACAAACGCTCAGGAATAAATGTAATTCTCTGCCAACGTCTGAGTTTGTTTCTCATGCTATTAAATGTGGCTGATTGTAATAAGCATGTGTCCAAACCGTTTAATATATTTTTCTTTCACTTTAATCTGATCTTGTCCAAATGACGGCGTAACACTTCACAGAGATTAATAATAATAATAATAATAATGAAGAAATACTTTTTCCACTGGGATTTTTATTTCCCATAGATGGATCATGGCAGAAATGAATTAATTTTTAATACAGAATGCAGTAACAGATCAACAACTCATGAATTGCAGAAAAAAATAATATATATATACACACACAGATTAAAATGGCATCTGCCCATCTCAAACGCATCACTTCCAATTATATTTTTCTCCAATTCCTTCACATAAACGTTAGCATGCGCGCACACTCGATAGTCTGAAATTCGTAAAACATATTTCCGTTTCATATTTCTCTTAAAAGTAGCTGTGCAAAAATAACTATATAAAATATATTGCTTTGACAGTTACCAAGCCGGAGGCGCCGCAAATAAATTAACCTAGACGGGAACAACAAGCAGGAAAGAACTTTTCAACATTGTAGCGCAAATTCAAATATAATGTACAAACAGACACAAGTTTAATAACTGCAACCTAAAATGCATGAAAAACAACTTTTTTGTAGATAAATGGTCAAATAACGGTCTTCACACACAGGTGGAAAATACACGTGGTGGTAATATTTACACAGTCGAGGGTGTGATCCGTGCACGGGTTCAGTCCTTCAGTGCCGTGATCTCCAACGCCCCTCCACTGATTCAGTGCAGTCATGTGACGCAGTCATGTGACGCAGCGATCGAGCCCCGGTTCAGGCGGTCACGGCTCATTATGGTCCCTTTTGAAGGGCATAAAAATAGCCGTCCATGTTCACAGGATCTGCTTCGCCAATTAACACGAGTCTGAAGTTTTCATATATTTCAAAGCGAATATTGTGTTTGTGAATGTTCTTTTAAGAACTATAACACTATATTTTTATTATTATTTTCTCATAATCTTTCCACCCTTTTGATCTAAAGGCTTGAAATTAGTTTTGTAGACAAATATAAATTGTGCCTACATTTTACAAAACTTATTTTATTTAAATAAAAATAAAATAAACGGATGAGTTGAAACATATTCTTGGAAAATATGAACAGTGGGTCCTTTTTTGTAAACCATTCAAAAGATTGACATTTTAAAAGTCTTTACTGTCACTTTTAATGCATTAATTACCGATTTCAAACTTTTGAATGGTAGAATACACCGTACCGGTCAAAAGTTTGGAAACATGACTATTTTTAGTCTCTTCTGCTCATCAAGCCTGCATTTATTTGATCAAAAATACAGAAAAAAATCAGCAATATTGCGAAAAAATTATTACAATTTAAAATAACTGTTTCCTATTTTAATATACTTTAAAATATAATTTATTTCTGTGATGAAAGCTGAATTTTCAGCATCATTCCTCCAGTCTTCAGAGTCACATGATCCTTCAGAAATCACTCTGATACGATGATTTAATTATCTCTGTTTTATAACATGTGATTCTTTGATGAATAAAAAGAGCAGCATTTATTTCAAATAGAAATCTTTCGTAACAATGGGGTCATTTATGTTAAATGAATACTTTTATTCAGCAAGGATGTGTTAAATTGATAAAAAGTGACAGTAAAGACTTTTAGCGTTTCTATTTTGAATAAATTTAGCTCTTTTTAACTTTTTATTCATGCTGAAATAAAGCCGTTTCCAACATCGATAATATGATTTCTGAAGAATCATGTGACACTGAAGACTGGAGGAATGAAGCTGAATGAGCAGAAGAGACTTCTTTCTGTAACTTTTAACCGGTACCTTATACACACACGTCTGGTGTGTTTTCGCGGGGTTGTTGCATACGAGCGCCCTAAACATTCGACTCTATAAACGATCTCTTTGGTTTCATCGACGCTACATGAATGGAGGCGTTCTCTCGAGCTAAACCCGGCTGCTTCTGTATACTGTCTGTGAACGAATGTGCCATGGCCAGAACCGGTTTGCCTTCTTTATGACAGAACTCTTTCGCATGCAGACTGCCGTTGTGCAGGCCGCCCATCGCGGGACCCTTGAGCTGCTCATAATACGAGCTGGACGGTTTGGCGTACACGATCTCTCCCGTCAGACCTTCGCTGGAGTGACTCTGCCATCCTCGAGGGACCGGCTGCTGCTGCTGCTGCTGCTGAAATCGAGCCGTTTTGTCCATGATTCCCATGAACGGTCGAGGTTTATATTCCACAGAGCCCGTCTGGCTGATTTTAGGTTTGTCCTTGGTGCGCACGTCCGGGCCTTGTGCTTTCCCGCTGTCGGATAAACTGCTGCTGGACGCCAGGCTGCTGGTGGAGCTGGAAACCCTCATGCTGGTGTCTTTTCTGAGCTCCTGACCTTGAGCTCCAGAGGTCACGGAGAGGACCGTCCCGTCCAGAGACGAGTGCACTTGGACATGATGAAGATCGTCAATTTCGTGGCGTCCCGCGTCATCGTTGGCGGGCAGTAACGGGCTGATGTCGATGCCCGGTCCGGCCTTCAGCGCGCTGGAAATATGACGGCTCGGGATGGGGCTAGAGGGCGCGTACTGCGACTGGCTTTTTGTGTTTGCTGGTCGTGCAGAACCCACCTGTACCGATCCGAGGTGCTGGTTGGTTTTGACAATCTGCGCCTGTTTGCTCGGCTGCGAAACGAGGCTCTTTTGAGCCACAGACTCCCTGTGTTGATGTCGGAGGCTTTGTTTGTGAGGCGGCGAGGCCGAGCGGCCGTTAGAAGTCCTGTTTAGCGAGTAGATGTTTTGAGACCAGGCCTCGGAGTCGTCGTCCTCGTCCTCGTCGACGCGCTCCGTCACGTCGTCCTCCTCTCGATCGGCGTGCTCCTGGTCTTCCGGCGGGTTCGACAGCCCCTGGTGTTTGCTCTGGCTGCGCTGCATCTGCTTACACTCGTCCTCCACGCGAGCCAGCAGACGGCCGATCTCGCGGTTGTTCGGGCAGAGCTTCGTGGCCTCGTGGAGGTCTGCTAACGCTGCGGTGAACTGTCTGTGGCCACAATGTTCAGAAAGAGACGGTGAGAAAAAAACATAAGAATAATATAAAAAACAATAAATCTGCCACAAAATTAAAAAAGGTAATTGCAACTTTTTACAGTGAGAAGTCAAAATTACGAAATATAAAGTCAGAATTGTGAGATATAAAGTCAGAATTGCGAGATATAAAGTCAGAATTGTGAGATATAAAGTCAGAATTGAGATATAAAGTCAGAATTGAGATATAAAGTTACAATTGTGAGATATAAAGTCAGAATTGTGAGATATAAAGTCAGAATTGCGAGATATAAAGTCAGAATTGTGAGATATAAAGTCAGAATTGAGATATAAAGTCAGAATTGAGATATAAAGTTACAATTGTGAGATATAAAGTCAGAATTGTGAGATATAAAGTCAGAATTGAGATATAAAGTTACAATTGTGAGATATAAAGTCAGAATTGTGAGATATAAAGTCAGAATTGAGATATAAAGTCAGAATTGTGAGATATAAAGTCAGAATTGCGAGATATAAAGTCAGAATTGAGAGATATAAAGTCAGAATTGTGAGATATAAAGTCAGAATTGTGAGATATAAAGTCAGAATTGAGATATAAAGTCCGAAATTTGAGATATAAAGTCTGAATTGTGAGTTATAAAGTCAGAATTGCGAGATATAAAGTCAGAATTGTGAAATATAAAGTCAGAATTGAGAGATATAAAGTCAGAATTGTGAGATATAAAGTCAGAATTGCGAGATATAAAGTCAGAATTGTGAGATATAAAGTCAGAATTGTGAGATATAAAGTCAGAATTGAGATATAAAGTCAGAAATTTGAGATATAAAGTCAGAATTGTGAGATATAAAGTCAGAATTGTGAGATATAAAGTCAGAAATGAGATATAAAGTCAGAAATTTGAGATATAAAGTCAGAAATTTGAGATATAAAGTCAGAATTGTGAGATATAAAGTCAGAATTGTGAGATATAAAGTCAGAATTGAGATATAAAGTCAGAATTGAGTTATAAAGTCAGAATTGTGAGATATAAAGTCAGAATTGTGAGATATAAAGTCAGAATTGCGAGATATAAAGTCAGAATTGTGAGATATAAAGTCAGAATTGAGATATAAAGTCAGAAATTTGAGATATAAAGTCAGAATTGTGAGATATAAAGTCAGAATTGAGATTTAAAGTCAGAAATTTGAGATATAAAGTCAGAATTGTGATATAAAGTCAGAATTGAGAGATATAAAGTCAGAATTGAGAGATATAAAGTCAGAATTGTGAGATATAAAGTCAGAATTGAGTTATAAAGTCAGAATTGTGAGATATAAAGTCAGAATTGTGAGATATAAAGTCAGAATTGAGATATAAAGTCAGAATTGAGATATAAAAGTCAGAATTGTGAGATATAAAGTCAGAATTGAGAGATATAAAGTCAGAATTGAGAGATATAAAGTCAGAATTGTGAGATATAAAGTCAGAATTGAATTATAAAGTCAGAATTGCGAGATATAAAGTCAGAATTGCGAGATATAAAGTCAGAATTGCGAGATATAAAGTCAGAATTGTGAGATATAAAGTCAGAATTGAGATATAAAGTCAGAAATTTGAGATATAAAGTCAGAATTGAGATATAAAGTCAGAAATTTGAGATATAAAGTCAGAATTGCGAGATATAAAGTCAGAATTGTGAGATATAAAGTCAGAATTGAGAGATATAAAGTCAGAATTGAGAGATATAAAGTCAGAATTGTGAGATATAAAGTCAGAATTGTGAGAAATAAAGTCAGAATTGTGAGATATAAAGTCAGAATTGTGAGATATAAAGTCAGAATTGTGAGATATAAAGTCAGAATTGTGAGATATAAAGTCAGAATTGTGAGAAATAAAGTCAGAATTGTGAGATATAAAGTCAGAATTGTGAGATATAAAGTCAGAATTGAGATATAAAGTCAGAATTGAGATATAAAGTCAGAATTGAGATATAAAGTCAGAATTGAGATATAAAGTCAGAATTGCGAGATATAAAGTCAGAATTGCGAGATATAAAGTCAGAATTGAGAGATATAAAGTCAGAATTGCGAGATATAAAGTCAGAATTGCGAGATATAAAGTCAGAATTTTGAGATATAAAGTCAGAATTTTGAGATATAAAGTCAGAATTGAGATATAAAGTCAGAATTGAGATATAAAGTCAGAATTGAGATATAAAGTCAGAATTGAGATATAAAGTCAGAATTGAGATATAAAGTCAAAATTGTGAGATATAAAGTCGGAATTGTGAGATATAAAGTCAGAATTGCGAGATATAAAGTCAGAATTGTGAGATATAAAGTCAGAATTGTGAGATATAAAGTCAGAATTGTGAGATATAAAGTCAGAATTGTGAGATATAAAGTCGGAATTACGAGTTATAAAGTCAGAATTGCGAGATATAAAGTCAGAATTGCGAGATATAAAGTCAGAATTGTGAGATATAAAGTCAGAATTGCGAGATAAACTGAGAATTGTTTATGTCATGCAATTCTGACTTTATAACTCGCAATTCTGAGAAAAAAAGTTTCACAAATTTTACAAAATAACAATTATCTTATTTTTTATTTCCTGGCGGAAACAAGCTTCCATAATTTAATGCATCCTTGCCGGATAAAATTATTATTATGTTTTTTTACCCCTGACCTTTGAATGGTGGTGTATCATGGTTTCCACAAAAATATGAACTAAATATGAACATGGGCTGCAAGAAAAACAGCTTATTTCAATTTGATATTTCATGTAATTGTGACTAGGCTCAAAACAGACGAAAGTACTGCCCGTCCTCTCACCTGCTGCTGCGTTTGGCTCTGGCTCTGGCGTAGTACGCCTCGTACGATTTGGGTTTGAGCTCCAAAGCCTTTGTGGCAAACTCCTCAGCCATGCCAAAGTCCTGAGAGAGAGAGAGAGAGACAAGAGAGAGAGAGAGAGAGAGAGAGAGTCAGATACCGCACAGGTCCACAAACTGAGAACAGCCAAACTCAAGCAATCATCCAGAGTTGCTGAATTTAGATTCACAGCCAGGACTGCTGAATAGCCGTAAATTGGTCCAAATAATAGGTGATTTAATTAATGAACTCCTCAGTTGTTGTTCATTGTGTCATCAATCAAAGGTGCAGATTGGAAATCGGCTCCATATTGTGTCGGGAGACCTTTCGGAGCCGGGCAATTACTTCTGAACAGAGCTTCAAATCAATTCAAGTCTTTTGAGTAATTTGCATCGCCGTGTGTGACGTTTTGAGCCGTGAAAAAACACAATCTGACTGATCCAGATCAGTAGAACTAGCAGGGGCGTCTCTACACCTCGGCTCGCTGCCCCAGATGTCTTTAAATGTGGGGCACAAAATCCTGGCATGAAGCACATAAATAAAAAATGAAAGCACATAATAAAATTAGGAAAAATTAAAAATAGCCAATATCAAATAATTCTAAATATTTGATAAATAAGACTAAACCCTGCCAGTCTGTTGCATTGTAAAATTTTATCTTGTGGACTGTAAAATATGTTTTGCTTATTAATTAGAATTAAACATCTCCTGATGAATCCAAAGAAGCAGCTGAGCCAGTGTCCGGTGAGGCTTCTGTCAGGATCTCTCGATGCCAGTGTCTTACATTGGTTTTCCGTCGACAGCGGGAGAGATTGAGGTACAAAGACACTCGCAGTTCCTTAAAGGCCTTCAGTTCATCTCCAAAACCCTCTCTGGGAAACTTCCTCAACGCGTACTGATACCGCTGGGCGGCTTCCTTCATCTTCCCTCTCTGAGGAGAGAGAGAAAAGAAGTTCATCAATCACTCGTTCCAGCGGCGCAGATCGTCCCGACACCAACGTCAGTCTGTTAAATGTCACTCACACCCCGTCTGATCGTTCACGCTCCGATAACCATCACTCACGTGTCATTATTTTCAATCTCGTTTCTACTGGGTTAAAGCGCACGGCGTCGATGTCGCACGTGG
>CM074281.1:3596159-3606159 GCA_037194245.1 Opsariichthys bidens | reverse complement strand
AATGCATTAAATTGATCAAAAGTGACAGTAAAAGACATTTAAAATATAAATAAATGCTGTTCTTGTGAACTTTTGATTCATCAAAGAATCTTACAAAGAAAATGTATTAGTGTTTCTATACAAATCTGAAGCAGCACAACTGTATTGGACATCATAATAATCAGAAATATTTCTTGAGCAGCAGATCATCATATCAGAGTGATTTCTGAAGGATCATGTGACACTGAAGACTGGAGGAATGATGCTGAAAATTCAGGAATAAATTACATTTTACTATATATTCACATGGAAAACTATGGAAGCCCGTTTCCGCCACTGAAAAAAAAAATTATAAAAGTTATAAAGTCAGAATTGTGGGATAAAAAGTCAGAATTCTGAGATAAAAAGTCAGAATTGTGGGATAAAAAGTCAGAATTGTGGGATAAAAAGTCAGAATTCTGGGATAAAAAGTCAGAATTCTGAGATAAAAAGTCAGAATTGTGGGATAAAAAGTCAGAATTGTGGGATAAAAAGTCAGAATTCTGAGATAAAAAGTCAGAATTGTGGGATAAAAAGTCAGAATTCTGGGATAAAAAGTCAGAATTCTGAGATAAAAAGTCAGAATTGTGGGATATAAAGTCAGAATTGTGGGATAAAAAGTCAGAATTGTGGGATAAAAAGTCAGAATTCTGGGATAAAAAGTCAGAATTCTGAATTATAAAGTCAGAATTCTGGGATATAAAATGTCAGAATTCTGACTTTATAACTCAGAATTCTGAGATAAAAATTTGCAAAAATCTTCTTTTTTTTCAGTGGCGGAAACGGGCTTCCATAGAAAACAGCTATTTTAAATTGTAATAATATTTCACAATATTACCGTTTATGTAATTAAATAAATGCAGCCAAGATGAGCACTAGAGACTTAATTATTCTAAACTTACAGAATAAAATAAATTCCTCATTTATTTAGACTAATTTTGCCTTATTTATTCCCCGATTACACACATCTCACAACAATTGTTATCCAATTTCACCACAAAATGTCTGTCAGACCTTCAGATAACTTTACCTTCAATTCATTTGATCATGTTTATGACCAATTCGTCAGGCTGTAAATCCACAGCGGCAAATCATGCATCAGTCGCATCAAAAAGCGCCCCGCTGAACTCCACGAGCTTTAATCACGCCTCTACAACGTGTTGTTCACTTACAATGTCTGCGTCTCCGTAGAAGGCAGCCAGGTCCAGCGGTGTGCGTCCATTCTTGTCTGAGTGGTCGATAACTGCACCCTTTTCCACCAAAAACTGAACAATGTTCTTGTGTCCTTTCAAACATGCCCAGCTGAGAGGAGTTAACCCTTCCTTATCCACCGACGCTAAAGAGGCACCTGGGAAAAGCAGAGGATGTTCGTTTGAACTCTTGCTGGAAACTCGCCACTTTATCATCTCAACGAGTGACTTTCAAACAACGGGTTTGCGCGTCTGCTTTATTTGACTTCTTTGCAACGTCGACACTGTTATTGAACTGAATCAAACTTGAGTTGATCTGAATAATGACACTTTTACAGCAGAATTTACATGTTTGATGAAGTTTGCATCATTGATTCTGTTATTTCTAGAGCCGCCCCTGACTAAAGAATTTTCCAGTTGATTAGAAGTCATTCGTTCAAGGGCTGGGCTGGTTACTTTTAAAATGTATTTCACGGCAGATGACAAAATACATGCTTTAAAAAGTCATTTGTAACGTATTTCGTTACATTACTCAAGTTTAGTAACTTAATCTAAATACTTTAGAATACTTTGGAATACTAATAAGTGTGAAACAAACACAAAAAAAGGTCATTGCAAGTTTTTATCTCACAATTCTGACTTTTTCCCTCAGAATTGCGTGATATAAAGTTACAATTGTGAGTTATGAAGTCAGAATTATGAGATATAAACTCACAATATTGAGAAAAGTCAGAATTATGAGATATAAACTCACAATATTGAGAAAAGTCAGAATTATGAGATATAAACTCACAATATTGAGAAAAGTCAGAATTATGAGATATAAACTCACAATATTGAAAAAAGTCAGAATTATGAGATATAAACTCACAATATTGAGAAAAGTCAGAATTATGAGATATAAACTGACAATATTGAGAAAAGTCAGAATTATGAGATATAAACTCACAATATTGAAAAAAGTCAGAATTATGAGATATAAACTCACAATATTGAGAAAAGTCAGAATTATGAGATATGAACTCACAATATTGAGAAAAGTCAGAATTATGAGATATAAACTGACAATATTGAGAAAAGTCAGAATTATGAGATATAAACTCACAATATTGAGAAAAGTCAGAATTATGAGATATGAACTCACAATATTGAAAAAAGTCAGAATTATGAGATATGAACTCACAATATTGAGAAAAGTCAGAATTATGAGATATAAACTCTCAATATTGAGAAAAGTCAGAATTATGAGATATAAACTCACAATATTGAGAAAAGTCAGAATTATGAGATATAAACTCTCAATATTGAGAAAAGTCAGAATTATGAGATATAAACTCACAATATTGAAAAAAGTCAGAATTATGAGATATAAACTGACAATATTGAGAAAAGTCAGAATTATGAGATATAAACTCACAATATTGAGAAAAGTCAGAATTATGAGATATAAACTCACAATATTGAGAAAAGTCAGAATTATGAGATATAAACTCACAATATTGAGAAAAGTCAGAATTATGAGATATAAACTGACAATATTGAGAAAAGTCAGAATTATGAGATATAAACTCACAATATTGAGAAAAGTCAGAATTATGAGATATAAACTCTCAATATTGAGAAAAGTCAGAATTATGAGATATAAACTCACAATATTGAAAAAAGTCAGAATTATGAGATATAAACTGACAATATTGAGAAAAGTCAGAATTATGAGATATAAACTGACAATATTGAGAAAAGTCAGAATTATGAGATATAAACTCACAATATTGAGAAAAGTCAGAATTATGAGATATAAACTCACAATATTGAGAAAAGTCAAAATTATGAGATATAAACTCACAATATTGAGAAAAGTCAAAATTATGAGATATAAACTCACAATATTGAGAAAAGTCAGAATTATGAGATATAAACTCACAATATTGAGAAAAGTCAAAATTATGAGATATAAACTCACAATATTGAGAAAAGTCAGAATTATGAGATATAAACTCACAATATTGAGAAAAGTCAAAATTATGAGATATAAACTCACAATATTGAGAAAAGTCAAAATTATGAGATATAAACTCACAATATTGAGAAAAGTCAGAATTATGAGATATAAACTCGCAATATTGAGAAAAGTCAGAATTATGAGATATAAACTCACAATATTGAGAAAAGTCAGAATTATGAGATTTAAACTCACAATATTGAGAAAAGTCAGAATTATGAGATATAAACTCACAATATTGAGAAAAGTCAAAATTATGAGATATAAACTCACAATATTGAGAAAAGTCAGAATTATGAGATATAAACTGACAATATTGAGAAAAGTCAGAATTATGAGATATAAACTCGCAATATTGAGAAAAGTCAAAATTATGAGATATAAACTCACAATATTGAGAAAAGTCAGAATTATGAGATATAAACTCACAATATTGAGAAAAGTCAGAATTATGAGATATAAACTGACAATATTGAGAAAAGTCAGAATTATGAGATATAAACTCACAATATTGAGAAAAGTCAGAATTATGAGATATAAACTGACAATATTGAGAAAAGTCAGAATTATGAGATATAAACTCACAATATTGAGAAAAGTCAGAATTATGAGATATAAACTCTCAATATTGAGAAAAGTCAGAATTATGAGATATAAACTGACAATATTGAGAAAAGTCAGAATTATGAGATATAAACTCACAATATTGAGAAAAGTCAGAATTATGAGATATAAACTCTCAATATTGAGAAAAGTCAGAATTATGAGATATAAACTCTCAATATTGAGAAAAGTCAGAATTATGAGATATAAACTCTCAATATTGAGAAAAGTCAGAATTATGAGATTTAAACTCACAATATTGAGAAAAGTCAGAATTATGAGATATAAACTCACAATATTGAGAAAAGTCAAAATTATGAGATATAAACTCACAATATTGAGAAAAGTCAGAATTATGAGATATAAACTCTCAATATTGAGAAAAGTCAGAATTATGAGATATAAACTCGCAATATTGAGAAAAGTCAGAATTATGAGATATAAACTCTCAATATTGAGAAAAGTCAGAATTATGAGACATAAACTCACAATATTGAGAAAAGTCAGAATTATGAGATATAAACTCTCAATATTGAGAAAAGTCAGAATTATGAGATATAAACTCGCAATATTGAGAAAAGTCAGAATTATGAGATATAAACTCTCAATATTGAGAAAAGTCAGAATTATGAGATATAAACTCGCAATATTGAGAAAAGTCAGAATTATGAGATTTAAACTCACAATATTGAGAAAAGTCAGAATTATGAGATATAAACTCACAATATTGAGAAAAGTCAGAATTATGAGATATAAACTCTCAATATTGAGAAAAGTCAGAATTATGAGATATAAACTCACAATATTGAGAAAAGTCAGAATTATGAGATATAAACTGACAATATTGAGAAAAGTCAGAATTATGAGATATAAACTCACAATATTGAGAAAAGTCAGAATTATGAGATATAAACTCTCAATATTGAGAAAAGTCAGAATTATGAGATATAAACTCTCAATATTGAGAAAAGTCAGAATTATGAGATTTAAACTCACAATATTGAGAAAAGTCAGAATTATGAGATATAAACTCACAATATTGAGAAAAGTCAAAATTATGAGATATAAACTCACAATATTGAGAAAAGTCAGAATTATGAGATATAAACTCACAATATTGAGAAAAGTCAGAATTATGAGATATAAACTCACGATATTGAGAAAAGTCAAAATTATGAGATATAAACTCGCAATATTGAAAAAAGTCAGAATTATGAGATATAAACTCTCAATATTGAGAAAAGTCAGAATTATGAGATATAAACTCTCAATATTGAGAAAAGTCAGAATTATGAGATTTAAACTCACAATATTGAGAAAAGTCAGAATTATGAGATATAAACTCACAATATTGAGAAAAGTCAAAATTATGAGATATAAACTCTCAATATTGAGAAAAGTCAGAATTATGAGATATAAACTCGCAATATTGAGAAAAGTCAGAATTATGAGATATAAACTCGCAATATTGAGAAAAGTCAGAATTATGAGATATAAACTCTCAATATTGAGAAAAGTCAGAATTATGAGATTTAAACTCACAATATTGAGAAAAGTCAGAATTATGAGATATAAACTCACAATATTGAGAAAAGTCAGAATTATGAGATATAAACTCACGATATTGAGAAAAGTCAAAATTATGAGATATAAACTCACAATATTGAGAAAAGTCAGAATTATGAGATATAAACTCACAATATTGAGAAAAGTCAGAATTATGAGATATAAACTCACAATATTGAGAAAAGTCAGAATTATGAGATATAAACTCACAATATTGAGAAAAGTCAGAATTATGAGATATAAACTCACAATATTGAGAAAAGTCAGAATTATGAGATTTAAACTCACAATATTGAGAAAAGTCAAAATTATGAGATATAAACTCACAATATTGAGAAAAGTCAGAATTATGAGATATAAACTCACAATATTGAGAAAAGTCAGAATTATGAGATATAAACTCAGAATATTGAGAAAAATCAAAATTATGAGATATAAACTCACAATATTGAGAAAAAGTCAGAATTATGAGATATAAACTCACAATATTGAGAAAAGTCAGAATTATGAGATATAAACTCACAATATTGAGAAAAAGTCAGAATTATGAGATATAAACTCACAATATTGAGAAAAGTCAGAATTATGAGATATAAACTCACAAACTAAATTCACGATTGCAAGAAAAAAAGTCAGTATTTCAAGTTTATATCTCCCAATTCTGACTTTATAACTTGCAATTGTGAGTTTAAATCTCGCAATTCTGAGAAAAAGAAGTCAGAATTGTGAAACACAAACTCACAATTGTGAGGGAAAAAAACAAATTGTGAGAAAAAGTCACAGTGACGAGTGAATTATAAAACGACTCACAAAACATGAAAACAGTGGAAAACATGAAACTGAACTCGTCTTTTTCAGACGCTCAGAGTCAGAGAATCACCAATCGCTGTTTAAATGACATTAAAACTCAAAGTAATCACTTTGGTAATCTAAAACACTTTTCAGATGGAACTGTAATCTGATTACCACCCATTTAAAATGAAATACAGTCACTCAAATTTTGTATTTTAAATGCGTAACTGAGTCACTTGTATTCCGTTACTCCTCAACCCTGTTCATCAACTCGTCTCACGTTTATGATATTAATTTAGTTAGTTAAATATATATATAGGCTAATCGGAAAATGCTTTGAGTTTCAGGAAGGAGAAAGAATATTGCTAAAATTGTTCTTCTAAACCCTTAAAATAGAAATGAAGCACTCAAGCACAAACATAAAGCTTCCCACAGCGCACAGGTGAAAGTAATCAAGTCAAGTCACCTTTATTTATATAGTGCTTTTTACAACGCAAATTGTCTCAAAGCAGCTTTACTTTAATAATTGTGAAATAATTTTTGGAGCTCCCAAAGAAAATGGTGTCATTGTGCAGCTTATTCTATATATTATTGATTCATTCTGTTGCAAAGATCAGTAGTTATTAGTCTAATTAATTTATGCATATCAGCACTGGAGAAAATAGTGACGTAATCGTCCGAAGTAGTGATTTTGAATGTGACAGAAAGGATTAATAAAGGAGTGTTTTCTGCAAAGATGAAGTTGACGACGCGGACTCGTCATCTTGTGGACGCGGCTATAGAGAGAAATGCACGTTCAGTCGAGCGTCACGACTCATTTAGCTTCCACACTCGCACGAACACTTGGATATCTGCCGAATAAGAGAGCATATTAACTCTTTCCCTTAGGCTGGCAACGTTTTTGATCATTTTCATAAAATGGCCCCTAGAATGTTTTGTTGCGTGAGTATCTGAACACGCAATATATCAAAAGAACGAACAGAGCATCTGCTTTAAAAAATGCAAACGCAACGCTTTTACAGCTTGTTTCTGCTTGTTTTTTGATCAGGAGATTCAGTGAATACTACTTTCAGCAGATGTGTAATAGCGCCCCCTACTGTATACATGAAAAGCCAAAAAATTATGTCAAAGATGGAGAAAGAGTTAAAGGATTAGTCCACTTCAGAACTAAAATTTCCTGATAATTTACTCGCCCTCATGTCATTCTAAATGTTTATGTCTTTCTTTCTTCAGCCATTTTTGAGGAAAACAGGATTTTTCTCCATATAGTGGACTTGAATGGGGTTCAACGGGTCCAAATGTAACTGAAACTGTTCAGTGCAGCTTCAAAGACTCTACATGATCCCAGACGAGGAATAAGAGTCCGATCTAGAGAAACCGTCGGACAATTTATAAAAAAATATAAAAATTATATACTTTTTACCCACAAATGCTCGTCTTGCACTGATCTGTGATGTGCCACGCATTACGTAATCACGCTGAAAGGGCGAAATTTCTCTTCCAACTTCAAAATCATCCCACTTTTTTTGTAAATGACATTTGACTTAGTCTTCGCGCGTTCGCTTTGTAGACACTGGATCGGTACCTTTCCAACATGATTACGTAATGTGTGGCGCATTTGTGGTTAAATTGCATATAATGAAATTTTTTGATCGTTTCGCTAGATAAAGAGTCTTATTCCTCGTCTGGGATCGTGTTTTAATTTTAACTCCGAAATGAACTAATCCTTTAACATTAGAGCGAGCCGCCATGTAAAGCGGCTAACGTCAGGCAAGTGTGAGGTCGATGAATGACAGGCGAACGTTTGTATTTCCGGCCCAACATACTGTAATTACAGTGTTCACGATCTGTCCGTCACACGCTGTGAGACTTTGTCACTTCTGGTGGAGTTTTTTTTTCCTGCGACCAAATGACTAATTAAATTTGGTCGACTGAGCCTCTTCTCATCGGCTAACATTAGGGAGCAGCTGTGAAGATGCTCTGAAGTGATATATAAAGAAAGCTGTCTTGACTTTGTTGCATTATAAAAGCCAACAGTTGCAAAAGTTCCGCTCACCTTTAGACAACAGGAAGTCGGCCGTGCTGAGATGCCCCTCACATGCGGCCACCATCAGCAGCGTGCGGCCCTGTTTGTCACTCACATTCACATCCGCCCCATGCTGCAGCAACAGATCTGCAATCTGCAAGATGATCATTCATTAAACATTCTTCCCTGAAGAGGAAGCACTGCTGGTGGTGCGGTTCAGGTGTTTCGCAGCGTCCCACCTGCCAGTGTCCCTGTCGAACCGCGCAGAACAGGGCACACGCTCCTCTCCTGTTCACCTGCTGAACCTGCGCCCCCCGCTCCAACAGGAAGTCGCACACCTCCATCTTCCCTCGTCCCGCCGCCGCAGTCAGAGCTGTGTGAAGAGCAGGGCGGTTATTATCTTGAACTAAAACCATACAAATAAAACATTTATGTTTCTTGAAATAATATAAACAGTCACTGAAATAAATTAATATTTAAGTACAACATTTCTCATTTTCATTGTAATATAATTAAAGCTAAAAAATTTATTGAAATATTTTAAAAAAATTACTAAAAAAAAACCCAACTAAAAATAAAATGAATGTATGCGAATAAAATCCAACTAACAAAAATTATAATAGTAAATCTATAACAAAATAACACAATAATATTTTATTCAAAGTTACAGCACTAACATAAAAGTTTGTATATATATATATATATATATATATATATAGAGAGAGAGAGAGAGAGATGAGATTAAAATCCATCTGATAGCCACCAATAGCAATAATTACTATATTAATAAAAAATTAAATAAATTAAAAAAAAAAAAACTTCAACATGCATTATGAGTTTTTATTAAAAATTACACACTATTTTAATTGATTATTAATAAGTAAATAGTGGTGCATATAATCTATATTATAGTTTTTTGGGGGAAATTAAATATAAATAATATGAAATGCAAATTAAATGAAATAACATTTCTATTTAATTTATTAAATATATTTAATCTAATTATATATAAATAATAATATATGAATTAGTGCGGTCAAATCGATCAATCGTGATTAATCACATCTAACATAAAAGTTTGTAAATATATAATGCGTGAGATATATATATATATATATATATTTTTTTTTTTTAATATACAAACTTTTATGTTAGATGTGATTATTAGTGATTAATTTGACAGCACTAATAATAATAATTACAAATGAAAATCGCAAAATAAAAAAATACTGGATACAATCTAGTAATTCAAATCATTCTGATACAACATGAACAGCATTTTTTTTTTTCCATATAGCAACTTGATGCATTAATATTGATTGTGCATCATTATTTTATGTAATGTAGTAAATTCTTCAGCCAGATAATCTGATCCCTCCTGGATCATTAATTGTGTTCTGGAAGCTTCTCTCCGGCCAGAACATTCACGCCGGGTCTGACGGGGTCGTGCGGGACACCAGCACTGATGGTCACATGACTAAAAGCTCTCAGCAGTTCGAGCAAGATTAAAGGAGCAGGACTGCGGAGTAACAGCGTCCATTTGGAGAAGATGCCTGTGCCATTAGTGACGTCTTCAAGAGTCCCAGCATCCATCTGTACTGAAGAGCCCTGCTTCCATTAACCAACAGAGAGATGGTGCAAAAACGCATCCAATCCAGAACATGTTTCAAAAGTGTTAATCTCGGATCGCACAGACACGATTTAGCTCATCTTTAAACTTCAGCTCATATTCTCGTTTGTTTGCGGCTCGAGAAACACACCGGACAGAAAAAAAGCCCACAAACACACCTTGTTCGTGTGCGG
>CM074281.1:3573659-3583659 GCA_037194245.1 Opsariichthys bidens | reverse complement strand
TATTAATTGTAGTGCGTTACCCCTAACATGGGAAATGGATATAAATCGAAACTCTACCTTGGCTCCTCTCTTGCAGAGCAGACTGACCAGCCCCAGATGACCAGCGGCCGCCGAATAACACAGAGAGCTCATGCCGTTCTCTGAAACCACGTCCACGTTTGCTCCGAACTCCAGCAGCAGGGCGGCCATCTCCTGATGGCCCAGGTGAGACTGGACACAGAGGACCGGGGCGTTGTTCAACACCTCCGTACGATAGTTGACATTCGCTCCGCCCAGCATCAGCAGACGGCTCACCTGGAGACAGATGCCACAGTTTAGAGACTGACAAATGATGTTTGAGAGCTCCGATTGTGACTCTTCAACCGAATCCCTAAAATCGACTTTGATTTTCAATCGTTCAGAGCCGTCGGCTGTCATTTGTCTTCCGCCAGCCCTCATAATGCGTCTTTCTTTGTAAAACAATGCCTCATCCTGGGTTTAAAGTTCACCACGAACAAACAAACTGCTGATTGGTAAAGCATGCTGATCACAATTCTCAGACTCATTAAGCGCGAGGCGGCACATTGTGTCCCGGTCATTAATCAGCCGGGAATCTGCTTTTGATAAGCGTATGAATAACAAACGTTTAATCAGCAGCGGCTGCTGCACGGACCCAGAGGCTCGAGAGCGCCTGGAAATGAAATTTGTTTTATTTACCAAAACCACATGAGAATGTTTAGACTCCACCTTGAGGAATAGAGAGAGATGGAGACGAAGAGGCGAGAGATACATATAAAATACAGCTGCAATTACAGGGGAGAAACTCGACGGACGACTCAAGGATGACTTATTAACACCTAGAGGAGTAACGTACAAGAGTTTTGAACACCTTATTTAATCAGCTCAGGATGAGGAGAGACAATAATACATTTTTTGCAATGAAAAAATCTAAATATATAACAATAATATTTATTCAACAGAAAAAAGGAGTATATAATATACATAGACAAACATATTATGAGTATAATAGTGAAAGGGGGGGAAAAAAAACACACACACACACACACACACACACACACACACACGTAGGGTAAGTGTGGCGTGGGGGCCCGGGATTTGCACTGGGTTGATTCCATGCTACACACATGCTTTTTTAATACATTGTACACTAGTTGACAAACATATCATGAGTATAACAATGAAAAAATAAAAATAAATAAATAAAGACAGACAAGATAAGCATGGCATGTATGGGACGGCCGGGGATGAATATGGTTTTTGGGACCCCGGGCCCCGCAGCACCACACCTTGACAGGGTGTTGTAACATGACGCTGGTGGTGGTCTATCCTATGCCATGGCCATTAATATTACCATTATTAATATTATTATTATTGTCATTGATATTACAACTACTACTATTATCATTACTATCGCTGGCTGTATCAATATTACCATTATTGATATTATTATTATTATTATTTCTATTAATATAGAAATAATAATCTCTCCCGCACTAAAAAAAAAAAAAAAAAGTAATATTATCTTTATTTGTCCTCGTCCTGATCCTTTAACCTCCCTCCCGATAATTCCCGATGAAATGAGTATATTTGTTAATAGGTTTATCATTACTACTGCGGCTAATACTATTACTACTATTTGTCATTTCTTATTTGGATTTATCATTGTTATTATTGTTTCTGCATCATTATTTATCGCAATTATTATTGTTACTCTGGTTATGTCTGTTGTGCTTCCCTACATGCTCCTTTATGGATGTACAGTTACACACACACACTCAAATCGTACTGGCTGTTATGTATGTTTCCTTGGTCTTTTTATTTGCATTTTGCATTTAATTTCTCTTCTGTAAACGTTGTAATTGTCTGTTTGCATAAAAAAAAAAAAAAAAGAGAAAAAGGAGTAGAGAAATGCCCTTGTGAGAAATGCGTGTTTGCGGTCCATGGTGTTCAAAAGGAGACGCGTCGGGAGGAAGAACCTGATCGAGGAAGACATGATGAAAGTTAATAGATGAGGATGAAAATAAAATCACTTTTGCTTCGAGCTAAAATCCATCATTCCGGCGGATAATTGCTCTGGAGTCTCAGTGCAGCGGCCACACGGGACTTTACTTCGAATGACCTTTAGGTTATTAAATTAGCACTGAATTCAAAATGCTTCGGTATTTACTTAAAATCTCAATTGTTCTTTCCTACGTTTAACGGTTGTCTTTTTATAATCTTCGCCTCAGACCGATGGAGCGAAGACGTGCGGCATTAATCCGACAATTAACAGAGGATTTGATCAATACGGACATAATCACGAGATTGCTTTGCATTAGAGTAATGTGAAATTGCATTCGGTTGAAACCTGCTGCTATCAAAGAAGTGCCTGGATCATTTCCTGTTCGCTCAATACCGTCGCTGAGACTCACTTCTATTACATACACACATTATCGAATAAATGAAGTGACTATAACGCAGCTGAACACTGGACTTCAGCCGTTCTAATGATGCCGTCTCATTATTAACGTTTGCATGTTGTGTCATTTAACAGGGAACGGGGAAGATGAGTAGGGGGTCAAAGGTCAGCGGCAAACAGTGCATTCTAATTGGCTCTCTCTGAATCATCTATGTCAGGGGTCTTCAACGTTTTTCAGGGCAAGGACCCCTTAGATGAGCGAGACACGGAGCAGGGACCCCCCCACACGAAATGTGTCAAACCGCCTCTGATGTTAATAGAAATCAATCATATTACGATAGTAGTATATATACAGGGAGTGCAGAATTATTTGGCAAGTTGTATTTTTGAGGGTTAATTTTATTATTGAACAACAACCATGTTCTCAATGAACACAAAAAACTCATTAATATCAAAGCTGAATATTTTTGGAAGTTTTAGTTTTTAGTTTTAGCTATTTTAGGGGGATATCTGTGTGTGCAGGTGACTATTACTGTGCATAATTATTAGGCACCTTAACAAAAAACAAATTTATACCCATTTCAATGATTTATTTTTTACCAGTGAAACCAATATAACATCTCAACATTCACAAATATACATTTCTGACATTCAAAAACCAAACAAAAACAAATCAGTGACCAATATAGCCACCTTTCTTTGCAAGGACACTCAAAAGCCTGCCATCCATGGATTCTGTCAGTGTTTTGATCTGTTCACCATCAACCACAGCCTCCCAGACACTGTTCAGAGAGGTGTACTGTTTTCCCTCCTTGTAAATCGCACATTTGATGATGGACCACAGGTTCTCAATGGGGTTCAGATCAGGTGAACAAGGAGGCCATATCGTTAGATTTTCTTCTTTTATACCCTTTCTTGCCAGCCACGCTGTGGAGTACTTGGACGTGTGTGATGGAACATTGTCCTGCATGAAAATCATGTTTTTCTTGAAGGATGTAGACTTCTTCCTGTACCACTGCTTGAAGAAGGTGTCTTCCAGAAACTGGCAGTAGGACTGGGAGTTGAGCTTGACTCCATCCTCAACCCGAAAAGGCCCCACAAGCTCATCTTTGATGATACCAGCCCAAACCAGTACTCCACCTCCACCTTGCTGGCGTCTGAGTCGGACTGGAGCTCTCTGCCCTTTACCAATCCAGCCACGGGCCCATCCATCTGGCCCATCAAGACTCACTCTCACTTCATCAGTCCATAAAACCTTAGAAAAATCAGTCTTGAGATATTTCTTGGCCCAGTCTTGACGTTTCAGCTTGTGTGTCTTGTTCAGTGGTGGTGGACTTTCTGCCTTTCTTACCTTGGCCATGTCTCTGAGTATTGCACACCTTGTGCTTTTGGGCACTCCAGTGATGTTGCAGCTCTGAAATATGGCCAAACTGGTGGCAAGTGGCATCTTGGCAGCTGCACGCTTGACTTTTCTCAGTTCACGGGCAGTTATTTTGCGCCTTGGTTTTTCCACACGCTTCTTGCGACCCTGTTGACCATTTTGAATGAAACGCTTGATTGTTCGATGATCACGCTTCAGAAGCTTGGCTATTTTAAGACTTCTGCATCCCTCTGCAATATATCTCACTATTTTTGACTTTTCTGGGCCTGTCAAGTCCTTCTTTTGACCCATTTTGCCAAAGGAAAGGAAGTTGCCTAATAATTATGCACACCTGATATAGGGTGTTGATGTCATTAGACCACACCCCTTCTCATTACAGAGATGCACATCACCTAATATGCTTAATTGGTAGTAGGCTTTCCAGCCTATACAGCTTGGAGTAAGACAACATGCATAACGAGGATGATGTGGTCAAAATACTCATTTGCCTAATAATTCTGCACTCCCTGTAGATTAGAACTATGTTGTTGTACATTGTCTGTAGGCTATATTTTCATTGTTAAAGAGATTTATGCATCATAACAAACATGTAGCTATTAAAAATCACAATTTATTAAGTTCACAGTTGTCTTAATCACAATTATTTTAATAGATTTGCAGTTTCATACATTTAAATTTTATTGTCAGGTGGACAATTATACATTTCTCTGAACTTCAACGTAAAGCCCGAAAAACACCAAGCCGACGGTCGGCCAGTTTTTGTTCGTCGGCCGACTAAGTTTTCTCAGTGTGTTCCGCACCGTCGGCTGGTCCTCATCGGCTATTTTTCGCCGATTCGGCGTCGGGCCGTCAGTGAGAGAGAGAGAACTCTGATTGGCTGTTCAGTCTAGCAAACGAGTCACGAGTCACGAGAATAAAGCAAAAGTTATGAAAGGAAGCAAATAAGTCATGACGGCACCGACGGAAGCTTGTTCTAATTTCACGTCCTCTTACCCGAGCGCTCGAATCCACGAATATTTTCATAATAACATGAGCGGAGTGGAATAAAGAACGCGATCAGCATGACTGATATTCAAAACGGAAAGCAAGCGCTGGTTTGTTTATGTTTGTATACTTGCCGTCTTGGTTTCGCTTTCCCTTTTTGAATGACGAATCTATATCTGCTTCAATAGACAGTTATCTCATTTATATGCAGGCGCTAGTTGACACTCGGCTTAAATTCTTTCGGTGTTCAAGCTCATATTTTTCCGCCGACATGAGCGACAACACCGTCGGCTTCCGTTGCCGCTAGTTCTTGGATGTCGGGCTGGTGTGTCCCGGCCTTTAAGTTTAAACAGAACTTCACATTTTAATTTTACTGTCAGGTGGACGATTGTACATTTACCTGAACTTTAAGCTGTGTTACAAACGATCCATTCTGGCGAGATAAATTGTATATAAATTATCAGCCAGTAGCGTTTTCAAATGATAGCGCTCATATTCTGCGTTGACGGTATCGTGAGATCACGTGAGGGTTTTATTAAAGCTGTTAATGTAATACTATTTGTAAAATCAAATATATTTTATTTAAATTTGACTTTGTGATGTTTTTACACGTTTTATTTTTTTTTTTATTATTTGTGATCAAACATTAATTGAAGACCCATGATCTATGTAGATACTGTTCTATATCAACACCAGGTACTATATGATGAAGACGGCCACAGACAGCCTAAATGCCTTTAAAAGGTACACAATGCTTTTTTTTGTTCAAAATGAACAATTTATATATAACGAGTCATCCAAAATGTGTTTCGTCTTACCCTGATTCACTACGGTAAGCAGTGTTTACATTTCAGACTGGGCAGGATTGTTTTCACAGGAAATTGACAGTTCGTCGGCAGTTTGATTGACAGGCGATTTGACCAATCATAACCCCGAATCGGCCATTTGAACTGGAAAAATTTGTGTGTCTTTCCGCGCTTGAAACGACATTCCTCCTGATGTTCATTCATGTTTATTTGATGCTATAAATGAACTAGTATGAAGAGATGATCGAGGAGCTACAGCGATCTGTCACCACACATTAAACACACACTAGACGCTATTTATTGATTAAACTTCTTTAAAAAATGACAATATTTGAAATATGAAACAGTTTCATTCATTGTCAGTGTCCTCTTTGCTCCTCTGCGTGAGAACATGATGTGTGGCGTGAGAGCGCATGACTTGTCGGACATAGCAACAGTAACTAAAGGGGGCGGGGCTTTGCGAAGGGTCAAATGCATACATACGTCGTCACCCGTGCGTGTCTCGTCATATATATAGAGAAAAGTTGATAAAGGTTAGTTCTCACAGCGAGCCAGAAAAGTTGACATTGAGCAGCTAAATACTCCGTTTTTAAAATACGGAGAACATCATATTATTATTTTTAAATGAAGTACCGTGTCTATTAATGGGTAAAGCTACAGTAACGTCTTCAGCTAGTCTATGGCGATCTCTGTATATCTTGCAGATATGAGATTTGAGTCAGGCGGAGCCGAAGCACAACCCAAAACAATGTTCTTCCGCAAAATGCATGCAGTTTTGTTTTTTAACCGCTAGAGGGCCAAAAGTTACATAGTGTACCTTTAAAAAGTCCTGTTCTGAAAACATTAATGGTGAAAAACGCCCAAAAGCAAGACCGCTGAACCTCAGTATGTGCTGACCTTGACGTTGGGTGTGTAGAGGTTCCTAAGGGAGGCCAAAGCAGCAGACAGACCATCAGTGCTACAGCTGATCCATAAGGCCTGAAGGACACTGGACGACACGCCGGTCTTCTTACTCAGACCCTTCAAAAGAACACACACAGAGCATAAATATTATATTACAACAACCATTTAAATCACACACAATCTCATCCTCTTTACTGCCATTATAAAGCTTGGAAGAGTCAGGACAGTATTTAATAAACCTCAGATTGTGTGCGTCTGAAAGAAGAAAGTCAACTAGGAACGCTTGAGGGTGCGTAATTTTCATTTTTGGGTGAAAGATCCCACCCACGTCTCAGACAGCGCTTTCAAGTCTTGTGCGCTTCAACGTATGGATTCACACAAAAATGATGTCAACGTGCCCATCTTGGTGAGAATCCATGCAGAAACAGTGGGTTGAACGTACAGTATCAGTGAACTGGAGCCTAATATTCCTCCTGTCTGTGTTTTTAATGTTAATCAAACTACTAAAGACAAGGAAATCATTCACTGCACTTGATTTTACTAAGGATAAATATTTAATTTATACAGTCAAATATGCAATGCTATTTTACATTTGATTACTTCAATTTTGGTACCTGAAAACCAGGACTGGGTGTGTTACTTTTAAAATGTATTTCACTACAGATTACAAAATACATGCTTTAAAAAGTCATTTGTAACGTATTTCGTTCCATTACTCAAGTTTAGTAACTTAATCTAAATACTTTAGAATACTTTGGAATACTAATAAGTGTGAAACAAACACAAAAAAGTTTTTTCCCTCAGAATTGTGATATAAAGTTGCAATTGCAAGTTATAAAGTCAGAATTATGAGATATAAACTGAAAATATTGAGAAAAGTCAGAATTATGAGATATAAACTCACAATATTGAGAAAAATCAAAATTATGAGATATAAACTCGCAATATTGAGAAAAATCAAAATTATGAGATATAAACTCACAATATTGAGAAAAGTCAAAATTATGAGATATAAACTCGCAATATTGAGAAAAATCAAAATTATGAGATATAAACTCACAATATTGAGAAAAGTCAGAATTATGAGATATAAACTCGCAATATTGAGAAAAATCAAAATTATGAGATATAAACTCACAATATTGAGAAAAATCAAAATTATGAGATATAAACTCACAATATTGAGAAAAATCAAAATTATGAGATATAAACTCACAATATTGAGAAAAATCAAAATTATGAGATATAAACTCACAATATTGAGAAAAATCAAAATTATGAGATATAAACTCACAATATTGAGAAAAGTCAGAATTATGAGATATAAACTCGCAATATTGAGAAAAATCAAAATTATGAGATATAAACTCACAATATTGAGAAAAGTCCGAATTATGAGATATAAACTCACAATATTGAGAAAAATCAAAATTATGAGATATAAACTCACAATATTGAGAAAAATCAAAATTATGAGATATAAACTCGCAATATTGAGAAAAGTCAGAATTATGAGATATAAACTCACAATATTGAGAAAAATCAGAATTATGAGATATAAACTCACAATATTGAGAAAAATCAAAATTATGAGATATAAACTCACAATATTGAGAAAAGTCAGAATTATGAGATATAAACTCACAATATTGAGAAAAATCAGAATTATGAGATATAAACTCACAATATTGAAAAAAATCAAAATTATGAGATATAAACTCACAATATTGAGAAAAATCAAAATTATGAGATATAAACTCACAATATTGAGAAAAATCAAAATTATGAGATATAAACTCACAATATTGAGAAAAATCAAAATTATGAGATATAAACTCACAATATTGAGAAAAGTCAGAATTATGAGTTATAAACTCACAATATTGAGAAAAATCAGAATTATGAGATATAAACTCACAATATTGAGAAAAATCAGAATTATGAGATATAAACTCACAATATTGAGAAAAATCAAAATTATGAGATATAAACTCACAATATTGAGAAAAGTCAGAATTATGAGATATAAACTCACAATATTGAGAAAAATCAAAATTATGAGATATAAACTCGCAATATTGAGAAAAATCAAAATTATGAGATATAAACTCGCAATATTGAGAAAAATCAAAAATTATGAGATATAAACTCACAATATTGAGAAAAATCAGAATTATGAGATATAAACTCACAATATTGAGAAAAGTCAGAATTATGAGATATAAACTCTCAATATTGAGAAAAATCAAAATTATGAGATATAAACTCACAATATTGAGAAAAATCAAAATTATGAGATATAAACTCACAATATTGAGAAAAATCAAAATTATGAGATATAAACTCACAATATTGAGAAAAGTCAAAATTATGAGATATAAACTCTCAATATTGAGAAAAATCAAAATTATGAGATATAAACTCACAATATTGAGAAAAATCAAAATTATGAGATATAAACTCACAATATTGAGAAAAATCAAAATTATGAGATATAAACTCACAATATTGAGAAAAGTCAAAATTATGAGATATAAACTCACAATATTGAGAAAAGTCAGAATTATGAGATATAAACTCACAATATTGAAAAAAGTCAGAATTATGAGATTTAAACTCACAATATTGAGAAAAGTCAGAATTATGAGATATAAACTCACAATATTGAGAAAAGTCAGAATTATGAGACATAAACTCACAATATTGAGAAAAGTCAGAATTATCAGATATAAACTCACAATATTGAGAAAAGTCAGAATTATGAGATATAAACTCACAATATTGAAAAAAGTCAGAATTATGAGATTTAAACTCACAATATTGAGAAAAGTCAGAATTATGAGATATAAACTCACAATATTGAGAAAAGTCAGAATTATGAGATATAAACTGACAATATTGAGAAAAGTCAGAATTATCAGATATAAACTCACAAACTAAATTCACAATTGCAAGAAAAAAAAGTCAGTATTGCAAGTTTATATCTCCCAATTCTGACTTTATAACTTGCAATTGTGAGGGAAAAAAAAAAATTGTGAGAAAAAGTCACAGTGACGAGTGAATTATAAAATGACTCAGAAAACATGAAAACAGTGGAAAACATGAAACTGAACTCGTCTTTTTCAGACGCTCAGAGTCAGAGAATCACCAATCGCTGTTTAAATGACATTAAAACTCAAAGTAATCACTTTGGTAATCTAAAACACTTTTCAGATGGAACTGTAATCTGATTACCTCCCATTTAAAATGAAATACAGTGACTCAAATTTTGCATTTTAAATACGTAACTAAGTTACTTGTATTTCGTTACTCCTCAACCCTGTTGAGAACTAATGTTAGACCTACCTGACACCTGAAAAGCACTGATTACTTTATTTGTATCTTTGCTCTATTGTGCTGTTTTCTTTATTTTTATTTGAGAGTGTAGTAATTTTTTTCCTGAACACAGCACATATGTACCAAAACCATGACTCTAAAACCGTGACACAAGTCATTTGAACCGTTACACCCCTTATAGAAACATATAGT
>CM074281.1:3501159-3568659 GCA_037194245.1 Opsariichthys bidens | reverse complement strand
CATCAAGAAGATCGCAATATTTCATTAGCCGACTCTGAAGACAGATCTGCAATCTTACACACGTGCACAATCTGTCTGTATCCTGTTCTTATTTTAATGAAGCCAGTAAACTCAACTGTGTCTGGAGCTCAACAGATGAAAGAGAACAACATCCTCAATTAAATGTGCATTTAAACATACAGTGCATCCATCATAACGAACAGAGCGTTCGTGTGAAATCACTGCAGGAGTGTTAACAGAGCTGTCAAATTCAAGTCTTGCATTAAGTGCTCTTTAATGGTGAGCGTGTTCACTTTTTTTGGATTTTGGATTTGCATACAATTTCAGACTTGAATATTCAATAATAGAGTCAAGCTACTGGCTCTTTATTACACTGTAATGTCACCACACCCGAGCGATTGAAAACATACAACATGTGTGAACAAAAAATATAAAGAACAAAAGCATTTAATCTCAAGCAGCGCGAATGAGGAAAAACGCTAATAAAGTTGCAATTATAGTACAGAACGCACATATACACTCAAGTCAGCACATGGTTATCGTGTTTATATTGTTTCACATGTTCATGTTGAGAAAAAAAAAAAAAAAAAGAGTATCCATTTGCACGGGTGAGAAAAGTCGCTCCGCTCACAGATAATGATGAGCGGAGCGAAGTTTCTAACTGCAATTTATGTGTTGTGTTCTTAAACCCGTCTCCCTCAATGAAACGTAAAGGAAGCATATGTCTCGAGAACATTTTGCTATCAGAAAAGTTATCTTCTTTCTAAGTTTTCACAGCTGTGAATGCAGTGATGGACAACGGATGTTTGGATGTCATGTGATTTCTCATCGCGCTGGTGATATTAAGATCACTCACTTCCATTAATGCATCTGATCAAAAGAAATTCCATTGACGAAGATCATTTTCATTTTGGATTTTTTCAAATAATAATTACCCGTAGTTTAAAACCCCGGTCCGGTTTTCCCCTCCACTCTCTCAAGTTCCCGTACGACTCATTTTTTTGTAAACGCCAGCTCACCTGGGGTCGCACAGGAAGTCTGAACTCTCTCCATCCGCTCGCCACACCAGCCACTCTCGGAAGGACGGGTGGCAGAACATCCGCGTCTTATCCCTGCGCTTGATGAGGAAACACGAGAGGGTCTCCATCCTCTGCTGGAAGTCGTCCCACAGCAGCTCTCCTCGCTCGCTGCCCGCATTCAGCGCCTGAAACAGCTGCTCGTCCGTCATGGGGTGAAGAGACGCCAGCGCCACGTTGAGAACGGGCACGGCGCGCTCGAACGCAGAGTTGCTCATGAACTTCATGTTGCACTGCAGCAGGTAGAGCTCCGACAGAGAGACGGGCACCACCTTGTAGCTCGCGCTCTTGATGACCAGGTGACCCTTCTCGAAGAGGTCGAGGGTCAGTTTGAGGTACAGGTACGAGCCCTGGCTGCGGGAGGCGAGGTGGGAGCTGACTTTGCCCACGACGACGGGGTCGGCCTTGCCGTTGAGGGAGATGTTGTTGAGAATGTTCTGGCTGCCGTTGATGCGGTACTGTACGTAGGAGTTCAGGTCCGTCCCGAGCTCCTTGTTGTCCGGGAATTCGTCCAGGCTGATCTTGGAGAAGGGAAGCAGACTGGTGATCTCCTGCAAAGACAATGTCAAGAAATGTACATTATTTAGACAGGACTCGTTTTCCCAGAGGGGCGTCGATTTACGCGTCGGGTCGTTCTCAAGCTGTTGATGTTTACAGTTTGAATTATTCATAATCAATAGGCTGATTTTAGTTCATTATTTTATATTACTTGTCATCTAACATCTAGAAAAATATTGTTTTCAATAAAAATCCTTCACCCAAACTAAACAATGAATCATACGGGGGGGGGGGGGGGGATTCTATTTAAATAAAATAACTTTTTTTTTATTTACATGGTGAGAAAATTCAACCGATTCAAAATTTTTGTAATTTTTTTTTTTTAATATTTATATATACTATAAGTTTTAACACCGAAAATACCAATAAAAATCAATTACGCATTCTTTTTAAATGTTTTATTTTGTTAATTATTTGTTTTCTTTTGCACAGTTGGTAGACGCTAAACGAACGCTTAAGCCCAAACAAAATTATAACTGTAAAATTAAAAAAAAATTAAATTAACAAAATTATGTCATATTTAATAAAACGGTACAAAAAACCAAACAAAAAAACTTTACTTTCATGTGTTTCGTGATGAAAAAGTCATCATATCTTAATAATGACACTTTTACAGACAGTATGATTGATAGAATGACAGAATCCAAGTCATGTGACCAGAATGCTCCTTCATAGACACTGAAACATGGTTTTCTGCAGGCATCACATTTACTGACAAACACTTAATGGCTTTTTCTTTACACTCTTTACGCGCGCACACACACACACACACACAGTCAATAGGGCCAATAACGCTGCTCATATTGCAGAAATAACTCAGGACCGCAGTGGAGACAGAAAAACAGAAAGAATTTTACATCACACACGACACGCTGATGAGGAACACAAAAACACACTCCCTGTGAGACGCGTCCCGCTACCTGCTGGATGAAAGGCTTCAAAGGCTGCGGCGATGCGTTACACCGTCATCACCACAGACAAGCGAACAGATGAAATCACTCTAGAAACCTGTCTGACTCAAATGATCAAGGCATGTTTGTCACGAGGAAGAATCATTTACTTACACCTTTAAAATAAAGCAATATTTACCTACATATTTGGACATCCAGTCTAACCCTATAAAGCCAACTCTATTTGATATAGAAATCTCTAGGGCTTCTAAATGATCAACACTAAAAACTACTGCTGTCAATCAATTAAAAAGAAAATAATAATCATAATCGCATGATTAATCGCACCTAAAATTAAAGTTTTTAATATATGTGATATACATTTAATGTAGAAATAATATAAATGCAGCACATTTTAAATATTTTTTTAATGGCATATTTTTATGAATGAAAGCCAGTATAACTGATACTGAAGTCTCGATGAAATTAATTTTTTTTTTTCAATTTTAGCCATTAATTAGAGCCAATCAACATTACAGAACTGAAAGCAATCAAGTTGGACATTTACTAGATTTTTAAAAAAAAAATTAATTATTGATTAATTAAACTTCACATGAATCCATTGTAATAAATTTTTTTGTAATAGATTTTTTCCATCGGCCCAGTCCTGCCCAACTAAAATGTATTTCATTTATTCCCTATTTTATATTCAAAGTTTTATTTTAAAATGTAAAGTAGTTGGTTAAATTGGAGCATATATACAGTAAAAAAATAAAAAATAAATAAAATAAAATAAATAAATAAATATATTTAAAATATATTTATATTTAAAAAAAAAATACAAATATAAATATATATATATATATATAAAAAAAAAATATATATATATATATATATATATTCTCCTTGTGTATTTTTAGTGAAAACCTGAAACATGTTGTTGAAAACATGCCTTTATTATGTATTTTACTTCTTACATTAAACATTTTAAATCTACTAGGCTACAGTGGCTGTAAATAAATAAAACAAAATCTCCCTTTTAAACCATTTCAGAGCAAATACATAAATATCAAGATGTACAACAAACAGTCAAAAGGCAGAAACATATCGGTCAGTCCTCGACTGGCTCTCCTCCCTTTCAGTGACAGCTAGACGAGAGCGCATTAGGAGGCTTTCATAAGCACAGAAACACACATTTGTGCTCATTCTCTTACTCACACACACTCCAATCTGTCGTCTGACACGTCTCAAACAGTAGATGATTCTGCTCTGCTAGTCGAGCACTACCTTTTTTCAGCTGTCAAAACGCCGCCAACACGAACCCTCTCTTCCTCTTCGCCTCCTACTGTCTGCATTACTGTCTAGCTGTCACACCGTCTCATTTGGAGGGTCAATGTTCCTTATTAGAGCTACAAAATTCTCCTGTGACAAGATGAGGAGGAGAACGTCTGGAACGGTGAACGTAACACCAAACCTTATCTGAGCACGTTAGAAGAATATGGGTGAATCTGACGCAACGCATGCAATGAAGAGACAAGATAAGAAATTATATTTTGCAGACTATAGGGCGCTCCTTTTTCAGACGTGCTGCTTTCGGAAGTATTTTTTCCATTCATTTCTCCCGTAGGGATTTAGAAAAAAAAAAGTCTTTATTAAAGAGTTACAAGAACCAACCAGCCACGAGGTTTTAAAGCACTACGAACCTTGATTTGAAGCAAAAAAGTATTTGAAATTCGGACAAAACACTAGCAGCGGTTCGAGCACTTTAAGGCCTTTAGGCACAGGCGTAAAAAGGTATTATATTTTATTTAGCAAGCCTGTATCCAACTCGATCATAGATGGAAAAGACAGTTTACCATTAGAAATATATGGTTGATAAAGCTTTTTATCAGCCATTGAGATCAAAACTTAGGAGTGCTTCACCAAAGTTGGTTTTTGAAATAATCTCCCATATTTAACGAACGATCCTAGAGGCACAGATTCCACTGTTAAACACAATCATTTAAATATAAGTTGAAATGAGCACATGGATTTGAATGCAGCTTCCACAAAACAAAACAATATTTTTTTTCATGAACTCTCAATATGACCTTTAACCCTTAATTGACCCTTTGAAGTATACGATCACACCAGTGCGATTAGACCTTTGGAAGACGATAAGTCAGAGCGTTGGTCAAACATCTCAACTGTTCAGTGTTTTCAACCGTATAATGTTGTATTTATTTTGATGTAAGTTACTGTAATCTTGGGATAGGATTAATTTTAGAATAAACCATTGTAGGTACAAAATGAACCCAGAGTTGTCGTCTTTTGGTGAATTTCTTGGTTTTGAAGGTAACTATTGAGTTTTGTGCATGGGTGGTTGGGAGAATCCATCCAAAATTTACAAAATATACATTTTTTGCCTTCTGTAAAAATGACTTTTAGTGATCGGCCGCACTTTGCGTACGCTAGGACTTCAAACAACAGCCACTGATTCGCAAAATGTGCTGTCAAACGCCGAAAAGCTGTTGTCTAGCTCATATTTTCTTATATATTTAGTATTTTGTTCATGGTTTTTGAAGATTAGGGTGTCACACAAGCCATCTGTGTTGACATCAACAACAAAATAGACTTTTAAAAGTGGATAATTTGCTATCCTCACTACAGTTCCTGTCACACGTCCCAGATGAAGATATTCATGTCTCACCACAAGGCTTGTTCTCACGGTGACGATGAGCTTGAGCCAGTTGGGGAACTTGGAGATGATCTTGGTGATGAAGGAGGCAACGGTGTCGCCATAGTCTGGTTTGTGAAACTCCGCCTCATTCAGCCCGTCAATCAAGATGATGCAATCTTCCTCTGGAATCTTCCTCTCTGAGAGACAAAAGTAAAAACATTAGAATAGAGAATAAGCACGAGCCGTCAGTAATCTACATTACATGCTTAATGCCAAATTACAAGGAGTTGAGAACAGTGATTTATTACGGTTCTTTCTTATGCCACTTTTTATCATGCAATTCTGACTTTATAACTGACATTAACTATTTTTGTCTAAAAAATGTCAGTATTTTTTCCCTCACAACTGATCATTACATCACGCAATTGCAAGTTTACATCTCTCAATTCTGACTTTATTTGCAATTGTGACTTTATAACTCAATTCTGACTTTATATCTCGCAATTCTGACTTTATATCTCAATTCTGACTTTATATCTCGCAATTCTGACTTTATATCTCTCAATTCTGACTTTATTTGCAATTCTGACTTTATTACTCAATTCTGACTTTATATCTCTCAATTCTGACTTTATATCTCTCAATTCTGACTTTATATCTCTCAATTCTGACTTTATTTGCAATTCTGACTTTATAACTCAATTCTGACTTTATATCTCGCAATTCTGACTTTATTTGCAATTCTGACTTTATAACTCAATTCTGACTTTATATCTCACAATTCTGACTTTATATCTCACAATTCTGACTTTATATCTCACAATTCTGACTTTATATCTCTCAATTCTGACTTTATATCTCTCAATTCTGACTTTTTATCTCTCAATTCTGACTTTATATATCTCAATTCTGACTTTTTATCTCTCAATTCTGACTTTTTATCTCTCAATTCTGACTTTATATATCTCAATTCTGACTTTATAACTCAATTCTGACTTTATATCTCGCAATTCTGACTTTATATCTCGCAATTCTGACTTTATATCTCTCAATTCTGACTTTATTTGCAATTCTGACTTTATTACTCAATTCTGACTTTATATCTCTCAATTCTGACTTTATATCTCAATTCTGACTTTATATCTCTCAATTCTGACTTTATATCTCTCAATTCTGACTTTATATCTCTCAATTCTGACTTTATTTGCAATTCTGACTTTATAACTCAATTCTGACTTTATATCTCGCAATTCTGACTTTATTTGCAATTCTGACTTTATAACTCAATTCTGACTTTATATCTCACAACTCTGACTTTTTATCTCTCAATTCTGACTTTATTTGCAATTCTGACTTTATATCTCACAATTCTGACTTTATATCTCTCAATTCTGACTTTATATCTCTCAATTCTGACTTTTTATCTCTCAATTCTGACTTTATATATCTCAATTCTGACTTTTTATCTCTTAATTCTGACTTTATTTGCAATTCTGACTTTATATCTCTCAATTCTGACTTTATATCTCACAATTCTGACTTTTTATCTCTCAATTCTGACTTTATATCTCACAATTCTGACTTTTTATCTCTCAATTCTGACTTTATATCTCACAATTCTGACTTTATATCTCTCAATTCTGACTTTATATCTCACAACTCTGACTTCTTATCTCTCAATTCTGACTTTATTTGCAATTGTGACTTTATAACTCAATTCTGACTTTATATCTCTCAATTCTGACTTTTTATCTCACAATTCTGACTTTATATCTCTCAATTCTGACTTTTTATCTCTCAATTCTGACTTTATATCTCTCAATTCTGACTTTATATCTCTCAATTCTGACTTTATATATCTCAATTCTGACTTTTTATCTCTCAATTCTGACTTTATTTGCAATTCTGACTTTATATCTCTCAATTCTGACTTTATATCTCTCAATTCTGACTTTATTTGCAATTCTGACTTTATATCTCACAATTCTGACTTTATTTGCAATTCTGACTTTATAACTCAATTCTGACTTTATATCTCTCAATTCTGACTTTATATCTCTCAATTCTGACTTTATTTGCAATTCTGACTTTATATCTCACAATTCTGACTTTATTTGCAATTCTGACTTTATAACTCAATTCTGACTTTATATCTCTCAATTCTGACTTTATATCTCTCAATTCTGACTTTATTTGCAATTCTGACTTTATATCTCACAATTCTGACTTTATATCTCTCAATTCTGACTGACTTTTTATCTCACAATTCTGACTTTATATCTCACAATTCTGACTTTATATCTCTCAATTCTGACTTTTTATCTCTCAATTCTGACTTTATATCTCTCAATTCTGACTTTTTATATCTCTCAATTCTGACTTTTTATCTCTCAATTCTGACTTTATATCTCACAATTCTGACTTTATATCTCTCAATTCTGACTTTTTATCTCACAATTCTGACTTTATATCTCTCAATTCTGACTTTATTTGCAATTGTGACTTTATATCTCTCAATTCTGACTTTTTATCTCTCAATTCTGACTTTATATCTCTCAATTCTGACTTTATATCTCTCAATTCTGACTTTATTTGCAATTCTGACTTTATATCTCACAATTCTGACTTTATATCTCTCAATTCTGACTTTATATCTCTCAATTCTGACTTTATATCTCACAATTCTGACTTTATATCTCACAATTCTGACTTTTTATCTCTCAATTCTGACTTTATATCTCTCAATTCTGACTTTTTATCTCTCAATTCTGACTTTATATCTCTCAATTCTGACTTTTTATCTCTCAATTCTGACTTTATATCTCTCAATTCTGACTTTATATCTCGCAATTCTGACTTTATATCTCTCAATTCTGACTTTATATCTCACAATTCTGACTTTATAACTCACAATTCTGACTTTATATCTCTCAATTCTGACTTTATATCTCGCAATTCTGACTTTATATCTCTCAATTCTGACTTTATATCTCACAATTCTGACTTTTTATCTCTCAATTCTGACTTTATTTGCAATTCTGACTTTATATCTCACAATTCTGACTTTATATCTCTCAATTCTGACTTTATATCTCACAACTCTGACTTCTTATCTCTCAATTCTGACTTTATTTGCAATTGTGACTTTATATCTCACAATTCTGACTTTATATCTCTCAATTCTGACTTTATATCTCACAACTCTGACTTTATATCTCTCAATTCTGACTTTATATATCTCAATTCTGACTTTTTATCTCTCAATTCTGACTTTATTTGCAATTCTGACTTTATATCTCTCAATTCTGACTTTATTTGCAATTCTGACTTTATATCTCACAATTCTGACTTTATTTGCAATTCTGACTTTATAACTCAATTCTGACTTTATATCTCTCAATTCTGACTTTATATCTCTCAATTCTGACTTTATTTGCAATTCTGACTTTATATCTCACAATTCTGACTTTATTTGCAATTCTGACTTTATAACTCAATTCTGACTTTATATCTCTCAATTCTGACTTTATATCTCTCAATTCTGACTTTATTTGCAATTCTGACTTTATATCTCACAATTCTGACTTTATATCTCTCAATTCTGACTTTTTATCTCACAATTCTGACTTTATATCTCACAATTCTGACTTTATATCTCTCAATTCTGACTTTTTATCTCTCAATTCTGACTTTATATCTCTCAATTCTGACTTTTTATCTCTCAATTCTGACTTTTTATCTCTCAATTCTGACTTTTTATCTCACAATTCTGACTTTATATCTCACAATTCTGACTTTATATCTCTCAATTCTGACTTTTTATCTCTCAATTCTGACTTTATATCTCTCAATTCTGACTTTTTATCTCTCAATTCTGACTTTTTATCTCTCAATTCTGACTTTATATCTCACAATTCTGACTTTATATCTCTCAATTCTGACTTTTTATCTCACAATTCTGACTTTATATCTCTCAATTCTGACTTTTTATCTCTCAATTCTGACTTTATTTGCAATTGTGACTTTATATCTCTCAATTCTGACTTTTTATCTCTCAATTCTGACTTTATATCTCTCAATTCTGACTTTATATCTCTCAATTCTGACTTTATTTGCAATTCTGACTTTATATCTCACAATTCTGACTTTATATCTCTCAATTCTGACTTTATATCTCTCAATTCTGACTTTATATCTCTCAATTCTGACTTTATTTGCAATTCTGACTTTATATCTCACAATTCTGACTTTATATCTCTCAATTCTGACTTTTTATCTCTCAATTCTGACTTTATTTGCAATTGTGACTTTATATCTCTCAATTCTGACTTTATTTGCAATTGTGACTTTATAACTCAATTCTGACTTTATATCTCACAATTCTGACTTTATATCTCTCAATTCTGACTTTATATCTCTCAATTCTAACTTTATATTCCGCAATTCTGACTTTATTATTTGCAATTCTGACTTTGTCTCACAATTCTGACTTTATATCTCAATTCTGACTTTATATCTCACAATTCTGACTTTATATCTCTCAATTCTGACTTTATTATTTGCAATTCTGACTTTGTCTCACAATTCTGACTTTATATCTCACAATTCTGACTTTATATCTCACAATTCTGACTTTATATCTCACAATTCTGACTTCATAACTCGCAATTCTGACTTTATAACTTGCAATTCTGACTTTATATCGCAATTGTAAGAAAAAAAGTCAGAATTGTGAGATGAAAAGTCGCAATTACCTTATTCATTTTTAATTTATGGTGAAAACAAGCTTCCATAATCTGCCGCTTCAAATGCAGCTCGTCCAGTTTGAGTCAGAATTTACCATTAATAAATGGTCAAACACCAGGAAAGAGGTCAAGAGAGAGCACAAGAACAACTGTAAATCTACTGAGCTTCAGCACTAATGAGTATCCTGTGCACTAATGAACTCGCTCATGTAACTTTAGATCTGTATCCAGAGTCCAGCTCTAGAAGTTCCTTTGAGTTATGAGGTCATTATATTTATTCTGCAGAGATCCTCGTGCTAAAACATGAGGACCTTTTCCACGCAAATTTCTCAAATTACAATAAAATAAATCCATATATTATTAATCATTCTGCTATACAATAAACAATGTTTTCATTTTTCACAGCAGTTGTATAATGATGATGAGCACAAATCAGTCCACCTCACAATTAAAGTCTTCAGATGTGGCACGGCTTTGTTTTGCCTCAAATGAAGCATCGCCCTCCGGAGCCGTCAGGAGTAACTTTAATAATTCATTCCACCCAAGATCCGAGCGACTTCCCAGAGCCGAGCCGTCACAAAAGAATAACACCGAGACAGAGAAATAGCTCTTCAGTGAGCGACAGATCAAGAGCTGCACTTCCTCAGCTTTGAAATATTATTTGAATGAGGAATATGGCCGAGCGGCATTCATAAACCATCTCTGCTTTTAAACCTCCACCACAAATCTCTGTGCTGACTTCTTCATAGCATGATGAAGAGCTTCAGGAAAAACTCTTCCCCTCCAGTCAGTTTCAATAATGTGTGGCTGGAGTGGACACTCAAAAACGTTTTAATTCTTTACCATTTCTTTTCTTTTCCAAGGAAAATGTCTGAACACTCTTAAAACAAGATCCGTTCACTTGAAGCAAGATTGCATCAAGTAAACGTATTAAGACGTGCTTATTTGTGTGTATATATTTTATACATTATACACACACACACACACATATATATATATATACACACACACACATATATACATAAATATATACACATATATACACATATATATACACACACGCATATACACACATATATACATATACACACACATATATATATAAACACACATATATACATACATATATACATATATATGCATATATATACATACATACATACACACATATATACACATATACATACACACACACGCATATACATTTATATACACATATATACACACACACATACATATATACACACATATATATACACACACATATACATATACACACACACACACATATACATATATATACACATATATACACACACACACACATATACATATATATATATACACACACACATATATATATATATATATATATACACACACACCCAACAAACCGTCCCATACCGGCGTGATCAAACAGATCTTAAACTAGATGGAACTAGATTAAATATTTTGACTGTTGCGATTCCAAATCGGTTTAATGACCCGTAACTCTGCCTGAGTATCGGGCAAGTGTTCACTGTTGGCCAGAGGAGAACTGGCCCCCCGACTAAGCCTGGTTTCTCCCGAGGTTTTTTTCTCCATTTGTTGGAGTTTTGGTTTTGGCTTGCTTAAGTTGGGGACACTTGCTTGATAATCAGCAGTGTTTTTGATATGCCTGCATTGGCGCCGTTGTATGTGAACTGAGCCGAGCCGGACGATTACGTCACTGTTTTCTGCAGTGCTGATATACATAAATTAACTAGACTAATAACTACTGATATTTGCAACGGAATGAATCAATAATATATAGAATAAGCTGCACAATGACACCATTTTCTTATTAATGTAAAGCTGCTTTGCCACAATTTGCATTGTAAAAAGCGCTATATAAATAAAGATGACTTGACTTGACTTGACACACACACACACATATATATATATATACATATTAGATTTAAGCTTAAGTTTGGTTTCCATCTGGTTTGTCCTTTCTCCTCACGAGGCTGTATTGATCCAGAGCGTCTTCCATTTCCATCATACAAACACAGGGTTTGTTTATCTGCGTCTGAAACGCACACTTCTACAATAAAATATCGATCGAGCACAGCAAAAGACTGGACCTCCACATAAAACTAACCACAATGACCTTGAGATCTCAGAGACTCCGAGAGCCTGAGCTTTAAGAGAAAATAAACCTGTCGAGCATCAAGAAGGAACACAGAGGCTTCAGTTGTTTTGTGAGAATGTAGACAAACTATTTCCTAAAGCAAATCATTCAGTTCCAGTATTTTCTTATTTGTAAACTGGAACAGGTTCTCGAGTGTCTTATTAGTAAGGCTTATAATATTTTATAGTCTGACTTAATTCATTTCACTGCTTCCGGTTCTAAGAAGTAAATGTGGGCCAGTACATAAGTGCATGTGCTAACTGCCATGGGAAAATGGATTTCTCTGCATTTAAGGCAAATACAAAACAAATTCCCCCCATTCATATAATCGGACCATCTGCCCGAACATTAAACACATGACATCCCAACTCATCCGCTTTAATAAAATGCATCATTTCATGATGTTCCTTCTGTCCACATAACCTTCTCTGAACTGTGACGGATGCGGGAGAAGAGAGCCGGAGGACAGGTCAAAAAAATCACTCAATTATGGAATTAAAATCTGAGTGAGGAATGATTGAATGATATTGTTTTCTTTGCAATATTGTGGAACTGATGAATCATTCACAACAAAACCACGAACATGTTTTAAAGGTGCAGTATGCGATTTCTGAGAAACAATGTTGAAAGTGGATCAAACCGAGCAGCACAACACACTTGTAGCCAATCAGCAGTCAGGGCGTGTCCCCTCATAATGGGGGAGGAGAGAGAGTGAGCCAATCAGCAGTAGTGGCGTGTCCCCTCATAATGGGGGAGGAGAGAGAGTGAGCCAATCAGCAGTAGTGGCGTGTCCCCTCATAATGGGGGAGGAGAGAGAGTGAGCCAATCAGCAGTAGTGGCGTGTCCCCTCATAATGGGGGAGGAGAGAGAGTGAGCCAATCAGCAGTAGGGGCGTGTCCGCTCATAATGGTGGAGGAGAGAGAGAGCCAATCAGCAGTAGGGGCGTGTCCGCTCATAATGGGGGAGGAGAGAGAGTGAGCCAATCAGCAGTAGGGGCGTGTCCGCTCATAATGGGGGAGGAGAGAGAGTGAGCCAATCAGCAGTAGGGGCGTGTCCACTCATAATGGTGGAGGAGAGAGAGTGAGCCAATCAGCAGTAGGAGGCATGCCCCCTCATAATGGTGGAGGAGAGACCCAATCAACAGTAAGGGGGCGTGCCTACTCATAGTGGGGGAGGAGAGGGAGTGAGCCAATCAGCAGTAGGAGGCGTGCCCGCTCATAATGGTGGAGGAGAGACCCAATCAACAGTAAGGGGGCGTGCCTACTCATAGTGGGGGAGGAGAGGGAGTGAGCCAATCAGCAGTAGGAGGCGTGCCCGCTCATAATGGTGGAGGAGAGAGAGTGAGCCAATCAGCAGTAGGGGCGTGTACACTCATAATGGTGGAGGAGAGACCCAATCAACAGTAAGGGGGCGTGCCTACTCATAGTGGGGGAGGAGAGGGAGTGAGCCAATCAGCAGTAGGAGGCGTGCCCGCTCATAATGGGGGAGGAGAGAGAGTGAGCCAATCAGCAGTAGGGGCGTGTACACTCATAATGGGGGAGGAGAGAGAGTGAGCCAATCAGCAGTAGGGGCGTGTACACTCATAATGGGGGAGGAGAGAGAGTGAGCCAATCAGCAGTAGGGGCGTGTCCGCTCATAATGGGGGAGGAGAGAGAGTGAGCCAATCAGCAGTAGGGGCGTGTACACTCATAATGGTGGAGGAGAGACCCAATCAACAGTAAGGGGGCGTGCCTACTCATAGTGGGGGAGGAGAGGGAGTGAGCCAATCAGCAGTAGGAGGCGTGCCCCCTCATAATGGTGGAGGAGAGAGAGTGAGCCAATCAGCAGTAGGGGCGTGTCCCCTCATAATGGGGGAGGAGAGAGAGTGAGCCAATCAGCAGTAGGGGCGTGTACACTCATAATGGGGGAGGAGAGAGAGTGAGCCAATCAGCAGTAGGGGCGTGTACACTCATAATGGGGGAGGAGAGAGAGTGAGCCAATCAGCAGTAGGAGGCGTGCCCCCTCATAATGGGGGAGGAGAGAGAGTGAGCCAATCAGCAGTAGGAGGCGTGCCCCCTCATAATGGGGGAGGAGAGAGAGTGAGCTAGAGGGAGATCTGAAGAGGGACTGTACAAAGAAATGTAGGCTGAGAGACATTACAAAAGAGAACATGACTGGAAAAAGAAGGGTTATGATCAGGCAATATTAGAAAAGCTTTCCGGTGCTGGAGAGACCTAAGTGGGAAGACCTGAAAATGGATGACAAGGTTGCGTCGTTTCCGTTCCATACATGACTAACACTGGTTTTGCAGTGTTTCCCAGAATCAAGCTTGGTGATTGCCGCTGTGTTTCTCAGAAGTCGCTTACTGCACCTTTAAGTGAACGGTTGAACGGCCGCTTGCGTTTCTGTACCTTTGCGCAGGCTGATGAGCGGCTGCAGGATCCCCCGGCGGAAGGCACCGATGGGGTCTTGCACGCAGGAGCGCAGACTGAGCATGCTCTGTAGGTGCGGCTCTTTCAGCAGCAGCTCTCTGTACGCCGTGAGCTGATGCGCTCTGCACAGGAGAGCAGCCACACTGTGCACGAACTCAGGAACCAGACACGTGTATGTGTTATCAGCCTGGCAGTAATGATACGCCACCACCTGCAGAGTGAATGAGAGAGAGAGTTTTAACAAACCTCACATGCATCTGATTTACATTTATAATCATGCAGCATTTGCTGTCATTTTTACACAGAAGCAATATTCAGCTCTGTGCATTTGCTCTGAAATGACTCATTTTTAAATCAGAGGAACAATTAATTCTGCATTCAAGCAGATTCCAAAATGTGTGCAAATTAAAATCTAGTTAAAATAAACATATCTTACATATTCTGCAGTTTTTTACTAAATAAAAATATTTCAGCAGGATTCATGAAGGTACATTTAGGACTTCCTAAAGACGTTTTTAAGATCAAGAAAAGGAAATGTAAGGAATAAACTTAAAAAATAGCAACACTTTGGTTTTAAAATACAAATTCCAGCAGATATCTATTACTTTTCAAATTTATTTAAATAAAAAAAAATTAAAAAAAGCCTGAATCGCTCCGCTCCCAAAATCACCAGGAAATGGAAATATCCATTACCGTACCTTCTGATCACAGGAAAAAAAAGTAATGTTTTTCCTCAATATTTTTGTCTTGTTTTACCAGTGTAGTTGAAAGATTCTTAAATCAAGAAACATTTATTTGAGACGCAAAATGGCATAATATTAACCGAAATTTGATCTGCCAATGGCCTCAGAAAAACCATCTTCATTCAAAGGGAATGTAAGAGCCAATTTAATATGTTAATAATTTATATAATTGTTGCTTAGAGTGTTAATTTGCCTGTAATAACTTAAATTATATTTTTGTAAATTTCTTTAAGAGGCAACATTGATATTTTATATGTATATGTTTCAGTATGATTTCTTATGCTTTAGTATATTTTGGTTCTGTCTCTTTAACAGCCACGCACGTGTTACAGGTTATATGTAGGTGCGGGCAGAGAAATTGGGGAGAAACAGTTTTCTTACCGTCGTCTGTCTTTATGGATAAACTTGTGTTTAAGGGTAAAGGAAATACAAGTTAAAGGGTTTACAAGAGTAAGGACGTGAGAACCAACTGGATATGTTTTTTTTTGTGTAATTTTGTGTTCTGATTAAACTCGCGTTTGTTCAAGGAGTTTGGACTGACTTTTGTGACGAGTAAGAACCCAATTTTCCTGCCGCTGGATTATCTGTTAAGTGAATACGAGACTTTGCATCTATACAAATTGTAAGAAAACTTCTCCTTTTCGTCCGAAACTGAGAACATTTTTGTTTTTGCGAGAGGATTATCCAGTGATTCACGCGTCTTCAGACACGATACTTGGATTATAATGGACTATCGCGGCTGAGATTCTCCGATGGCGTTTGGATCACACACACTACGGATTTATTTGATCGGATTCTGGTGAACTTTTACCGTTTTTTGGATGTTTAAGGGATATATTTGACTTTGGATATTGAATATTGCTGCGTCATGGACCCACCACTGCGCCTCCACACAGCATCGCAAGAGGGCGATCTCATCTGCTTTCGTGATGAACGCAGCGCGCGCTTTGAACGCGAATATTGATTATTATGGAAACAGAGGAGTTCAGCGCGTCCTCTAAAAGAGTGCCGAAGATGACAGTTAAAGCACAAGAGGAAAAGCTTAACCAGTTGATGGGAACTAGAAAAGCCAAGCTGGGACATTTAACAAGGCAAATGAGAGAAATTGAAACTTTGCTTGATGACTTTGGTAATGTTGACACTGTGTATCAATGCATAAATGGTGAGTTTGCACAGTCTTTTCTTGCATTCCAAGACATTAATAATGCAACCAAAGAACTCATGTCAGATGATGAGGTATATTTAGATCAGTTGCACTGGTTTGAACCTAAGTCTCAAGCAGTTAAGCATTTTGTAGACAAGGTCAAAGACTGGATTGAAAGAGTAAAACTCCAATCTAAAGAAGCAGAGCAATGTGATGCAGAGATTGAATGTACTGACAGTGCTTCAATGGTTATTTCTTCGTCACAACTTCCCCTTTTGCAAAAAAAGTCTGGTAGTCATGTGGTTTCAGGGGTGTCATCTACAGCTTCTTCTAGGCTGAGAATTGAAGCTGAAAAGGCAGAGTTGTTGGCGCGGGCTAATGCTTTGAAACAGAAACAAGAGCTTGAGAGGGAGGAAGCTGAGCTCAAAGCAAAGAAGGAAAGTTTAGAGCTCCAAACTGCTATTGCTGCGGCTGATGCTAAACTTCAAGTTTTGTCCATGTATGAACCAGCTCGTAGTGTTTCTGTTGCGTCTAGTAGTGTAGCAAGGGCTTCTGCAACTGCAGAAAATCTTAAGGTTACATCTGAAAGAACGGTACGGCCAAAAACACATTTTCATGATTCAGCGCCGGACACTGATGCAGTTCCAACAGTCAGTGGGGGGCAACAGGATTTCGCTAGATCACAGTCAACAAGGACAGATAGGAGCGTTCCTGCACAGGTTGACACAGGAAGTTTGTTCAACATCATGCAACGTCAAAATGACATCGCTGAGATTTACATAAAACAGCAGTCTTTATCTACTCTCCCGCCTATGGATATTCCAGTCTTTAGTGGAGACCCGCTTGAATTCACATTCTTTATTCGAGCCTTTGAACACGGAGTAGAGAGTAAGACAACAAATAACAAAGACAGATTATACTTTTTAGAGCAGTTTACCACAGGACAACCAAAAGTACTTGTACGCAGTTGTCAACACATGCCTTCTGAAAGAGGTTACAAAGAGGCTAAGAGATTACTCTACCAACATTTTGGCAATGAGTACACAATCGCCACTGCCTATACAGAAAAGGCACTGAATTGGCCAGCTTTAAAGCCTGAAGACAATAAAGCCTTAACAGATTTTGCACTTTTCCTTACTGGTTGTCGCAACACTGTTGACAGTGTGGAGTATGTTGAAGAGATGGACAGCCCAAGCAACATGCGTGCGATTGTGTCAAAGCTTCCGTTCAGATTGAGGGAAAAGTGGAGAGTAGTTGCCTGTGAGCTTCAAGAAAGGACTGGCTTGAGAGCAAGATTCTCAGACTTGGTTAATTTTGTAGACAAACAAGCAAAGATTGTTTCGCATCCACTGTTTGGTAATATACAAGACAACAAAATGACAAAAGACAATCTCAAATTCAAACCAAACAAATCAAGTAACTTACAAATGAAAGAAAAGAAAACCACATTTGCAACAAGTGTGACACCTGTTCCTGAGCTCAAAAAACTAAGAGCAAAGGAAAAGGATGGAGCGAAAGCAATCCAGGGAACTCTCTGCTTATGCTGTAATAAGGACCATGGATTGGATGTTTGCAATGTTCTGAAGCTTATGCCGCACAAAGAAAAACTTGACTTGCTGAAATCCAAGGGCTTGTGCTATGGTTGCTTATTACCAGGTCACATGAGTAAAGGATGTATGCAACGACTTACTTGTCAGAAATGCTCATTGAAGCATCCAACCATCCTTCACCTCCCAGAAAGGAAGCCAGTACTTTCAGGATCTCATGATGGAGAAAGCTCTACAACTGTTACAGAGTCATGCACCGTAACCAGTGAAACTTGTGGTTACACTGGGGCTGGTAATTTAGTGTGCTCGTTAGCCATTGTACCAGTCAGAGTTAAGTCTAAAAGGAGCAACTATGAGGTTATAACCTACGCCTTTTTAGACCCAGGAAGTTCTGCAACATTTTGCACGGAACAGTTAATGAAGGAATTAAGGCTAACTGGCAGGAAAACAAACATACTGCTGCGTACTATGGGACACGAAAGGTCTGTTTGTACGCATGTTTTCACCGAACTGGAAATAAGTGGACTGAAAGAGAACAATTTTGTGGACCTCCCTCAGGTGTTCTCACAAAAGGAGATTCCAGTCAAAAGAGAAAACATTCCGCAACAGAAGGATGTGAAGAAATGGAAGTACCTTGATGAGGTGCATCTTCCTCAGATTGATGCAAGTATTGGCTTGTTAATAGGAACAAATGTACCCAAGATTCTTGAACCTTGGAAAGTCATCAATAGTAGAGGAGATGGACCTTTCGCTGTCAAGACCATCCTGGGCTGGACTGTAAATGGACCTTTGGAGAGAGAGAACATCCAAACTAACCAAGACACAGGATGGCCACAGGTGATGGCAAACAGAATTTCAGTGGTAAGCCTGGAGAACGTAATTCAACAGCAAATGAGTTATGATTTTCCTGAGTGTAAGCAAGCTGAAAAATTGGAAATGTCCATTGATGACAGGCAGTTCATGGAGTCAGTATCACAGTCCATAAAACTTGTTGATGGACATTACTGCATTGACCTTCCATTGAAGAAAAAGGATGTAGCATTTCCTAACAACTATGTTGTTGCTTCTCTGCGTGCTCAATTTCTGAAAAGGAAATTCAAACGAAATTCAGATTTCCACAAGGACTACTGTAGTTTCATGGAGGATATGTTACTTAAAGGTCATGCTGAAAAGGTCCCTGCAACTGAAATCAAAATAAACCCGGGCAGAATTTGGTACATCCCACATCATGGGGTGTATCATCCACAAAAACATAAACTTCGAGTGGTGTTTGACTGCGCAGCTACCTACCAAGGGAAATCACTCAACTCTCAATTGTTGCAAGGACCCAATTTGAATAATTCTCTGATTGGTGTGCTCATGAGATTCAGACATGAGCCAATAGCCCTTGCAGCAGATGTAGAAGGGATGTTTCATCAGGTCAGAGTTCCTGCTAAAGACAAAGACCTGTTGAGATTCCTTTGGTGGCCTAAAGGTGACACTGCTCAGCAAATGGAGGAGTACAGAATGACTGTTCACTTATTTGGTGCCACATCCTCACCAAGTTGTGCAATCTACGCTCTGCAAAGCTGCGCAAAGGACAACAGTGCATATTACAGATCCGAGGTCATTCAGACAGTCCTTAGGAATTTTTATGTAGATGACTGTTTGGCGTCCGTGGCCACTGAACGGCAGGGTATTGCTTTGATGCATGAATTAAGGGAGGTGTGTGCATCAGGAGGATTTAATTTGACCAAGTGGATGTCCAATAGTCGCACTGTACTTGCATCCATAAGTGAGGAAAGCAAAGCAAAGACAGTGAAGGACTTGGATTTGGAGAAGGACAAGCTACCATTGGAAAGGGCCCTAGGTGTTCAGTGGTGTGTAGAGACTGATACTTTGCAGTTCAAAGTAAGCCTACAGGAAAAGCCCCTTACAAGAAGAGGTATCTTGTCCATGGTCAGCTCCATTTATGATCCCCTTGGAATACTTTCCCCAGTCATTCTTCCTGCAAAACAAATACTGCAAGAACTTTGTAGAACAAAGCATGAATGGGATGACAGTATACCAGCAGCTCTCAGTCATCAATGGAACCTGTGGTTGGCTAGTCTTCAGAACTTAAATGACTTTCAGGTTGAGAGATGCATAAAGCCAATTAACTTTGGTGAAGTAACTTCAGCACAACTGCATCATTTTGCAGATGCCAGTGAGCTGGGTTATGGCACGGTATCGTACTTGCTCATGGAGAATCACAGTGGTGATCAACTTTGTACCTTTGTTATGGGAAAAGCAAGGGTCGCTCCAGTAAAACCAGTCACTGTGCCACGTCTTGAGCTCACTGCAGCTACAATGGCTGCTAGAATGGACAGTATGCTGAAATCTGAATTGGACTTGATTCTTCAGGAGTCTGTATTTTGGACAGACAGCACTTCAGTCCTGAAGTATCTTAACAATGAAAGCACACGGTTCCGTACATTTGTGGCCAACAGGGTAACTGCAATCAGGGATCTCTCAAAGGTGTCACAATGGAGGTATGTGAGTTCTTCTTCAAACCCAGCTGACATTGCCTCAAGAGGACTTACTGTAGATGCTTTCCTTAAAGCAAATTCATGGCTCAAAGGTCCATCCTTTCTGACAAAGCCAGAATCAGAGTGGCCCAAAATTCCAAGTAACACTCTTAAGATATCTGACAATGATCTTGAAGTTAAGGAAGTCTCAGTCAATGCAGTGTGTGCTGATAATTATGACTATACTTCTCAGCTCTTTTCACACTACTCAGGTTGGTACCGTCTGAGAAGAGCCATTGCGTGGTTCCTCAAATTGAAAACCATTTTGAAGGCGCTGATGGAAAAAAGGAAAGAGCTGTGCCACACCCTAAGATGCAATGCATCAGTGAATTCTGAGCTTGAAAAGGAAATGGAAAACTTCAAAACTTCACTGTCAGGTGTTACATTGACTATAAGTGACATTGAAAATGCTGGGAAAGAGATCGTTCGCTACAGCCAAACAATCATGTTTCCAGAAGAAATCAAAGCCCTCCAGCAAGGTAAAACTGTTAAATGCAGTAGTACACTCTATAGGTTGTCACCAGTTTTACAAGACAAAATCCTAAGAGTAGGTGGCAGACTAAGCAGATCAGCTATGCCTGAGGAATTCAAGCATCCTGCAATTTTGGCGAAGGACCACCATGTTTCACATTTGATCTTAAGATCAATTCATGTAGATGTAGGTCATAGCGGCCGTAATCACATGTTGTCAAAGTTGCGAGAAAAATATTGGATTCCAAAAGCGCAAACAGCCATCAGAAAAATCCTGTCTCAATGCACTGTTTGTAAACGCCAGCACAGCATTACAGGCAAACAATTCATGGCTGACCTTCCCCGTGACAGACTTTTGCCAGATGAACCCCCATTCACAAATGTTGGCATTGATTATTTTGGCCCATTTGAAATAAAAAGAGGAAGAACTTTGATTAAAAGATATGGGGTAATCTTTACTTGCCTAACATTAAGAGCTGTTCACATTGAGATTGCTAACTCTTTGGATACTGATTCATGCATTCATGCACTGAGGAGATTCATTTCTCGAAGGGGTCAAGTCCAAACAATCAGGTCTGACAATGGAACAAATTTCATTGGGGCAGAAAGGGAGTTGCGAAAGGCCATACATAGTTTGAATAATGACAGGATTCAAGGCACATTACTCGCAAAAGGTGTACAGTGGATTTTCAACCCCCCAACTGCATCTCACTACGGAGGAGTCTGGGAACGACAAATACGTACTGTCCGAAAAATTCTCAACTCCACTGTAAAACAGCAGTCTCTTGATGAGGAAAGTCTTCAAACGCTCTTATGCGAGGTGGAGGCAATAATTAATAGTCGTCCCATCACTAAGGTGTCCAATGACCCAAACGACTTAGAGGCCCTCACTCCAAATCATTTGTTGCTGCTGAAAGTAAAACCATCCATGTCCCCTGGGGTTTTTGACAAAGCAGACCTATATTGCAGACGTAGGTGGTGCCAGGTTCAGTATATGGCTGACCTATTTTGGAAGCGCTGGGTCAAAGAGTACCTACCAGACTTGCAGGAACGACAAAAATGGCAAAGTCTAATGAAAAATCTAAAGCCTGGGGACATTGTATTGATTGCTGATGAGTCTGCTCCACGAAATTCTTGGGTAATGGGACGAGTGCTACAGACATTCACAGACAACAAGGGTCTCGTGCGACAAGCCCAAGTGAAAACCAAAACAAACACTCTTTTACGGCCTGTTACTAAACTTTGTTTACTTTTAGAGGCAGATTTGTAGTCTTTTGCACAATCCTAAATGAAGAATCTCTAATCGGCTTATTGCCAAATTTAAGGTTAACATTACATTGAAATGGGTTTTGACATTATGCCAAACTATGTTATTGTTTAAGAAATTTATTTGGCTCTTTGGTATAAAAAGGTTGGTAATTGTTTGTTTAACAAGACAATTAGGGGCTGGTATGTAAGAGCCAATTTAATATGTTAATAATTTATATAATTGTTGCTTAGAGTGTTAATTTGCCTGTAATAACTTAAATTATATTTTTGTAAATTTCTTTAAGAGGCAACATTGATATTTTATATGTATATGTTTCAGTATGATTTCTTATGCTTTAGTATATTTTGGTTCTGTCTCTTTAACAGCCACGCACGTGTTACAGGTTATATGTAGGTGCGGGCAGAGAAATTGGGGAGAAACAGTTTTCTTACCGTCGTCTGTCTTTATGGATAAACTTGTGTTTAAGGGTAAAGGAAATACAAGTTAAAGGGTTTACAAGAGTAAGGACGTGAGAACCAACTGGATATGTTTTTTTTTTGTGTAATTTTGTGTTCTGATTAAACTCGCGTTTGTTCAAGGAGTTTGGACTGACTTTTGTGACGAGTAAGAACCCAATTTTCCTGCCGCTGGATTATCTGTTAAGTGAATACGAGACTTTGCATCTATAGGGAAGTTTTCATTACAGATACACATCATGACAAATCTTAAGGAAGTCTTTTCCCAAGACTTCATTTTGATCTCAAATGAAGATATTTGTATTGGACATCAGGACAAAAATACTGGGGGAAAACATTCTTTTTTTTTTCTCCAGTGCATGCAAACTTTTAATGCATGACTTCATGAATTCAAGACTTTCTGCTCCGATTTGAGAACTTTTGAAGGTCTTGATTTGTGCACGAGCAAATTACGATTTATAAAGACCTTTTTAAGACTCGCAGAATGAGAATGTATCATGCATTTGCACAGATTTAACAATAAGTTTAAAAAATCTCGAAATAAACAAATCACCTACAATCAGGAAGCAAGGGGGAAACCGTAAAATAGGATATTCAAAAGAGCATGATAATAATAATATAATATAATATATGCAGATGCCATTTTTTGGCAATTCTGTTATTATCAAGAGCGGATGATGATTGACAGGTGAAACATTTGGTTTTTATTACAGGGCTGTTCTTATTATTGGCTGCTGAACTGCAGCATGTGGTCTGGGAGTCCTGGAGGAGCTGCTCTGAATCCATGTTGATCTAACTCTGGAGCCCAATATCATGCCACTGTTTGCACTTGATAAATAACGCAGGGCACAAATGAGAGTTTTTATCCCTGCCATTCTCTACATCCAAACGACACGCGAGGATCTGAACACGGATGGAGGGAAAACGGATAAATAGATATCCCAGCGTTCGTAACTAAATATAAACTGATTTCATTAGATGTCACACGCGGCTTTATGAAGAATGAAAGACAACAACGGTTCAGGGTGAGTTTCCCATGGATCAGAGTGTTTAGGGCTTTGATTTGAGATGGAATCACTGTAATCCTCCAGCAGCTTATTTCTTTATTCAGTTCCTCCCTTGAAAAATCTCACATACCCGAAAGGAAGAATCACATCTAAGAGAATGCATAACGTGAAATGTTTCTCTCAGAAGTGAAGTAACGCTTGGCCAGAGTGAGAAAACCTGTTGGAGATGGCCTTCCGCGGGTCGCTCTTAATTTGTCCTGATATATTATTGAAACCTCCATTTGACAGATGGGGATATTTCCCATTTGGACAGGTGGGGTTAATAGGAACGCCACGGTCTTCACCCTGAGATGAGGTCTGGGGAAAGAGCATCAATCTAAAGCTCCTTCAGGTGGAGGGACCATTAACTCGCTCACTTTAAAGCGCTCGTTTCAGAGCGCACGTTAACCTCTTGATTGCTGCGCATTTCCCTCGACCCTTCGACAAACTGATTAGGACAAACATCACGACGGATTTAGACAGAAAAAGAAAGCTTTAGCAACTACTAAACCATGTTTAATCATTACTTACAATTTTTGGACTAGATCTGGAGGAGGAAAAAATTGATTTTTCGATTTTTTTTTTTTTTTTTTTTTTTTTTTTAAATGTGGTTGATTTGATATCGATTTTTTTTTTGTCACTGTTGCAATACAGCCAGTGCTGCATGGTCACGAAAGTTTACCATGTGCACGTGTTTTCGAGCCTCGCCAACTGACGCTTCGCAAAGACCCGCCCCCTTTAGTTACTGTTGTACTCATACTAGTTCATTTATCGCATCAAAAAACATGAGTGAACATCAGAAGGAATGTCGTTTCAAAGACGTGAGGACACACAATTGTTCAAGTTCAAGTTCACCAACGTTAATCCACTAACTCCCTCGACCGCTTTGACGGATAAAATGGCAGATTCAGTGTTATGATTGGTCAGGTCGCCTGTCAATCAAACTGCCGGAGAAGGGTCAATTGCATTTAAATGCAAGAAGATGTGAACTTGCGAACTAATAATAAAACATTCTCTTTCACATCTCCTTGCGGTTGAACGGACAAACTCACCCAAATTTGTCTTAAAACGCCCTCCTCGTTGAGTATCCGAGTAAACATAGTTGATTTTGTCTTAAGTGAACATAAACAGTAGAGAAAGACAACGCATGTGTATCAGTAGGATATTTCGGAGCCTTGCATTCGTCTTAAAGTGACAGCAGCCTAATATTCCTGTGTTTTTAATGTCTACTAAAGACACGGAAATCACTCGAAATCACTTTACTGAATAACTTTTTTGTAACTTTAATAAGGATTAACCTTTATTTGCGGCGTTATTTTATATTTGATTACTTTATTCAATTTCTGTAACTACTGTTAGATCTACTTGAAAAACACAGATTATTTCATTTTTATCTTTGTCCTATTGTATTTTTTGCTTGTAGTTTGATCATGTTCTTTTTTACTTGTCATTAATAATCTATAAAAGTGAAATTTATATTCGTAAGTAGCGGTGGCATCGCAACTGGAATCAAGAATGGTTGAATTTCACTGGTATGTAACATTTTTGTCATAGCTTTATTACTAAATTTATTCATTACTACTTTATTCATTTATTACTTTTTTTGTGGTGGGGCCAGTGAAAATCGAGGATCGAATCGAATTGAGATCTTGTGCAGTGGAACTCTATTTTGGACACACAATAATTCTGACCACAAAATCCACTCACATTTCCAGCAATTTTTTGCTGTTGTTGTTGTTGTTCATATTTGTGCTTTATGCTGGTCTGAACCATTTAAGATAAACCTGATTTACATTAGAAATAAAAATAAAATAAATGAATTACTTCCAAAATGTGCGGATTTGAGTGAAAATGATATGATATAGGATATGACATGTGAGATAAAATATAATATAATTTAATATATATGATGATATGATGCAGATGCCATTTTTGTGGGCGTGCATGTTTAAGTGGGCATTTCTTAGGCCGAATTTGTTTAAAGTCAAAAGTCTGTGTGTACATTCACCACCTGCATGTATAATTGAAATCTGGCATTAAAAAGATAACGCAAATATGTGAATTAATCAGGCAACAAACTAATGGAAAGAGCTAGAAATAATCACCCTGCGCTTATGTGACCGATGCATGCAGAGATTGATTGGAAAATACCCAATTCCTTTTGCAAATAGACACACAATCATTTATTAAAAATGTAGTGATGAGCTTCTAATTAGGTGCTTTTGTCTTATCTGTGAATACGTAATTTGCCGCTGTCTGCTGCGCGTGTGCCGTCCCTGAGTCTCGGCGCCCACATGGGTGCAATTCTCTTTAAATGCAACCAAATGACCACCCTGCTAACCTGTTGCCATGGTAACACTCGAGGTATGGCAGGTCCCCCGGGAAACACGGTTGATACATCATTTAGCTCACATTGTGTTTGACAGAGGACAGCTCGGCCTATTAAGACGGTGGAGATGTACGGAGACGCAGCTGAAACCCAAAGCACTGCGTTTCAAGCCTCTGAGAGATGAAATGCAATATTCCATGAAAAAACTCTCACTTTAAGAGTTTAAATATATTATTATCTGTTATTTTTGCATTACTTATTAAAAACTGAAGTCCTTAGCTGTGTCCCAAACCGCCCACTCGTTCACTCATTCACTAACCCCTATATAGTGCACGGCAGTCGAGCGCACTATATCAGCAAAGAGTTAACGAGAATGAGTGAGCGAATTCACTAACCCCTATATAGTGCACGGCAGTCGAGCGCACTATATCAGCAAAGAGTGAACGGAAATGAGTGAGTGAATTCACTAACCCCTATGTAGTGCACGGCAGTCCAGCGCACTATATCAGCAAAGAGTGAACGGAAATGAGTGAGTGAATTCACTAACCCCTATATAGTGCACGGCAGTCGAGCGCACTATATCAGCAAAGAGTGAACGAAAATGAGTGAGCGAATTCACTAACCCCTATATAGTGCACGGCAGTCGAGCGCACTATATCAGCAAAGAGTGAACGAAAATGAGTGAGCGAATTCACTAACCCCTATATAGTGCACGGCAGTCGAGCGCACTATATCAGCAAAGAGTGAACGAAAATGAGTGAGCGAATTCACTAACCCCTATATAGTGCACGGCAGTCGAGCGCACTATATCAGCAAAGAGCGAACGAAAATGAGTGAGCGAATTCACTAACCCCTATATAGTGCACGGCAGTCGAGCGCACTATATCAGCAAAGAGTGAACGAGAATGAGTGAGCGAATTCACTAACCCCTATATAGTTCACGGCAGTCCAGTGCACTATATCAGCAAAGAGTGAACGAGAATGAGTGAGCGAATTCACTAACCCCTATATAGTGCACGGCAGTCCAGCGCACTATATCAGCAAAGAGTGAACGAAAATGAGTGAGCGAATTCACTAACCCCTATATAGTGCACGGCAGTCGAGCGCACTATATCAGCAAAGAGTGAACGGAAATGAGTGAGCGAATTCACTAACCCCTATATAGTTCACGGCAGTCCAGTGCACTATATCAGCAAAGAGTGAACGGAAATGAGTGAGCGAATTCACTAACCCCTATATAGTTCACGGCAGTCGAGCGCACTATATCAGCAAAGAGCGAACGAAAATGAGTGAGCGAATTCACTAACCCCTATATAGTGCACGGCAGTCCAGCGGACTATATCAGCAAAGAGTGAACGAAAATGAGTGAGCGAATTCACTAACCCCTATATAGTGCACGGCAGTCCAGTGCACTATATCAGCAAAGAGTGAACGAGAATGAGTGAGCGAATTCACTAACCCCTATATAGTTCACGGCAGTCCAGTGCACTATATCAGCAAAGAGTGAACGGAAATGAGTGAACGAATTCACTAACCCCTATATAGTTCACGGCAGTCCAGCGCACTATATCAGCAAAGAGCGAACGGAAATGAGTGAGCGAATTCACTAACCCCTATATAGTGCATGGCAGTCGAGCGCACTATATCAGCAAAGAGTGAACGGAAATGAGTGAGCGAATTCACTAACCCCTATATAGTGCACGGCAGTCGAGCGGACTATATCAGCAAAGAGTGAACGGAAATGAGTGAGCGAATTCACTAACCCCTATATAGTGCACGGCAGTCCAGTGCACTATATCAGCAAAGAGTGAACGAGAATGAGTGAGCGAATTCACTAACCCCTATATAGTTCACGGCAGTCCAGTGCACTATATCAGCAAAGAGTGAACGGAAATGAGTGAACGAATTCACTAACCCCTATATAGTTCACGGCAGTCCAGCGCACTATATCAGCAAAGAGCGAACGGAAATGAGTGAGCGAATTCACTAACCCCTATAAAGTGCATGGCAGTCGAGCGCACTATATCAGCAAAGAGTGAACGGAAATGAGTGAGCGAATTCACTAACCCCTATATAGTGCACGGCAGTCGAGCGGACTATATCAGCAAAGAGTGAACGGAAATGAGTGAGCGAATTCACTAACCCCTATATAGTGCATGGCAGTCGAGCGGACTATATCAGCAAAGAGTGAACGGAAATGAGTGAGCGAATTCACTAACCCCTATATAGTGCACGGCAGTCGAGCGGACTATATCAGCAAAGAGTGAACGGAAATGAGTGAGCGAATTCACTAACCCCTATATAGTGCATGGCAGTCGAGCGGACTATATCAGCAAAGAGTGAACGGAAATGAGTGAACGAATTCACTAACCCCTATATAGTGCACGGCAGTCGAGCGCACTATATCAGCAAAGAGTGAACGGAAATGAGTGAGCGAATTCACTAACCCCTATATAGTGCACGGCAGTCCAGCGCACTATATCAGCAAAGAGCGAACGGAAATGAGTGAGCGAATTCACTAACCCCTATATAGTGCATGGCAGTCGAGCGCACTATATCAGCAAAGAGTGAACGGAAATGAGTGAGCGAATTCACTAACCCCTATATAGTGCACGGCAGTCGAGCGGACTATATCAGCAAAGAGTGAACGGAAATGAGTGAGCGAATTCACTAACCCCTATATAGTGCATGGCAGTCGAGCGGACTATATCAGCAAAGAGTGAACGAAAATGAGTGAGCGAATTCACTAACCCCTATATAGTGCACGGCAGTCGAGCGCACTATATCAGCAAAGAGTGAACGGAAATGAGTGAGCGAATTCACTAACCCCTATATAGTGCACGGCAGTCCAGCGCACTATATCAGCAAAGAGTTAACGAGAATGAGTGAGCGAATTCACTAACCCCTATATAGTGCACGGCAGTCCAGCGCACTATATCAGCAAAGAGTGAACGGAAATGAGTGAGTGAATTCACTAACCCCTATATAGTGCACGGCAGTCGAGCGCACTATATCAGCAAAGAGTGAACGGAAATGAGTGAGCGAATTCACTAACCCCTATATAGTTCACGGCAGTCCAGCGCACTATATCAGCAAAGAGCGAACGGAAATGAGTGAGCGAATTCACTAACCCCTATATAGTGCATGGCAGTCGAGCGCACTATATCAGCAAAGAGTGAACGGAAATGAGTGAGCGAATTCACTAACCCCTATATAGTGCACGGCAGTCGAGCGGACTATATCAGCAAAGAGTGAACGGAAATGAGTGAGCGAATTCACTAACCCCTATATAGTGCATGGCAGTCGAGCGGACTATATCAGCAAAGAGTGAACGAAAATGAGTGAGCGAATTCACTAACCCCTATATAGTGCACGGCAGTCGAGCGCACTATATCAGCAAAGAGTGAACGGAAATGAGTGAGCGAATTCACTAACCCCTATATAGTGCACGGCAGTCCAGCGCACTATATCAGCAAAGAGTTAACGAGAATGAGTGAGCGAATTCACTAACCCCTATATAGTGCACGGCAGTCCAGCGCACTATATCAGCAAAGAGTGAACGGAAATGAGTGAGTGAATTCACTAACCCCTATATAGTGCACGGCAGTCGAGCGCACTATATCAGCAAAGAGTGAACGGAAATGAGTGAGCGAATTCACTAACCCCTATATAGTTCACGGCAGTCCAGCGCACTATATCAGCAAAGAGCGAACGGAAATGAGTGAGCGAATTCACTAACCCCTATATAGTGCATGGCAGTCGAGCGCACTATATCAGCAAAGAGTGAACGGAAATGAGTGAGCGAATTCACTAACCCCTATATAGTTCACGGCAGTCCAGCGCACTATATCAGCAAAGAGTTAACGAGAATGAGTGAGCGAATTCACTAACCCCTATATAGTGCACGGCAGTCGAGCGGACTATATCAGCAAAGAGTGAACGGAAATGAGTGAGCGAATTCACTAACCCCTATATAGTGCATGGCAGTCGAGCGGACTATATCAGCAAAGAGTGAACGAAAATGAGTGAGCGAATTCACTAACCCCTATATAGTGCACGGCAGTCGAGCGCACTATATCAGCAAAGAGTGAACGGAAATGAGTGAGCGAATTCACTAACCCCTATATAGTGCACGGCAGTCCAGCGCACTATATCAGCAAAGAGTTAACGAGAATGAGTGAGCGAATTCACTAACCCCTATATAGTGCACGGCAGTCCAGCGCACTATATCAGCAAAGAGTGAACGGAAATGAGTGAGCGAATTCGTTAATAACATGCGCAAGACAATTTCGTCATGAACATTTCCAATACCCATCTGTAATATGTCCTGTTTAGCTTCATGAATTGTATATTACTGTTTATTTGTCACGTTTATTGAGAATAAATGCCATGCTATTTAGTAAATTTAAATTTAAAAATAACAGAACAAAAACACGACACTGTCACATTTGTTTATAAAAAATATAATAGTAAATAAATACAATATAAACAAATTTTAAAAACTGTCAACAAGAATATATATATATGATGATATAAACCTGTATCATTTCGCTCCTAAATATCTTCACAAAGATGTTCTAATTCATAAAAAATGACACTTACATTTGTAGAAGTTGCCGCTTCCCGTATTGCCGTCCGCCGTATTTATTTTTCTTTCGCACTCGATCGTCTTAACGCGTTGGATTTCGGGTAACGGCGCTTTAACGAGCGTACATCGAATGTGCACTCAAAATCAGAGAGGATTGTGGGTAAAAGTAGGGAATGCAGTCGCTCACTCAGAATTCGGACAGCACTACAAAACGGCCGACACCCGGAGCGGCTCTTGACATCATATATTTGGGTGATCGCACTGTTCCACAAAACAATCATGTTCCAAAAATCTGAATCAATATAGAGGAGGTCACTGAACTGCTGATTTATTTATTTACTTTCTGACTATTTATTTTATTTATCTGTTTATTTATTCCGAGATCAGGACTTCAGCGGCCACTGAGTTCAGCAGCACTGAGAAGAATAAAGAGGGTCTTTGGGTTCACGGCATCTCAACTTCAGTCCTCTGCATTTCAAAAGGCTGAAACACAGCGTTCCAAACAACAGCGCTGGCATCGCTCCAGTCCCTCCTCTATGAACTTCAAAAGCAGAATCAGACATATCGAAGCAACGTGCATCCTAAGAAACGCAAGACGGCATCGCCGGGAATCTCTCGTTCCCCACAGTGAGCACTAATGAGGAATCAAAAACTGCGTTTACACTGCAGGACCTGCTGCGCAGATACGATATTTTCACACATATTTCAAAGAAATTATACTTTTATTCAGCGAGGACACATTAAAGAGTTCACGAATTGATAAATCAACTTTTTCTTGAGCTTTTCATATATAAGAGGTCATCTCACTGTAAGAATATCCTTTAAGTTTCAGAACTGAAAACTTCTTTGTTAGTCCAATGAGAGGTTTTATGAAAACAAGGGCTAGCGAACGACCGATCCTGGAATTATCGGTGAAACTGTGCTTCCAAAAAAAGAAATGCAACGTTAGTTGGAGTAGTCGTGGCCTAGTGGTGAGGGAGTTGGGCTTATAATCAGAAGGTTGCCGCTTCGATTCCCATGCCAGCAGGAATTGAAAGTGGGGATTGTGAATAAACAGCTCTCCTCCACCTCTCCAATTGCTCCCCTTGTAAGTTGCTTTGGATAAAAGCGTCTGCTAAATGATGAAAAATGTTAGCCCCGAGATGAGGAGGAGAGAAGAGCGATACAGGACTAAAATATTTGGTAAATCAATCGCATTTTGGTTTGCAATATGGACTCGACAGTAATGCAACAACATGTGAGTGACTGTGTTAATTCTGATGCCTGATCTGATATTAGTGATTCAAGCACAATCAGATGTTATTTGTCTGCGTGTCAGTAAATCAAACCGGTGATTAAACGGACAACTTCAAGTTGTTTTTCTTTTATTAGGATGAAAATTATCTATAATTTAAACTGTGATTAAGTAGAAAGGTATCAAAGAACGCTCCCTCTACAATCGCTAGATCTATCAATCAAAGTTTATCAGTAACCGAGTTCTGGACTCGTGCGCAGACTCCCGTTTTATTCATCTCTCTTAATTGCATCACGTTCGCAATGTTAGTTACGATTAGGGCTGCACGATGTGAAAAATAACATTGAACTTGAACGCGATTCTAAGTGCGATTATGAAATCACAAAGGCGGGGAAAAAAATGTATGCGCAGCTTGTCAACGAAGTATGGCTCCAAACGCTGATCCATCTGAAAGCACTTAAAATCGTTGCTTTTTTTAAATGTACATTATGATTACAATTGGATAAAGATTGGATTACAATTATCTTTCCAGACATGAGAAGCATTTATTAACATCTTGTCCAACAAAAGACATCCTGTAATGACATGTTTTACTCCAAACTCACTTCAAGCGTCCTTCTGTCAGATGAAGTGATTTCTTACACAGAATAAGGCAGTCGTGTGTTTATTAGTCATGTTCAGTCAAAGCGTTTCAATCTTCTGTTTATTCAGCTACAGCATTATGACAAAACCGGAGAACCAATGTTTTTTATGAACCATTTAACTTAACATATGACGCTGGACGGTTTTTTTCGGCCGCTAGAGAGTTAAATTTGTTAAAGCGGACATAAAGCTTTGAAATATGATGTACTGCCCTTACAAAAGACACATTTTTGATCAATTTTTATTGTATCTGTCTTTTTTATGGACCTTTAAACTTGTCAAATAGGACAATACACACATCCGCGGTTTCTCAGCCGTCACAGAGGATGAGTTATAGCGGATGATATTAGAGATGATCTGCCTGAACAAAAGTGCATCCATACTTTCGTTTTCATAGTAAAATGGAAGTGTTGCACAAAGGATGTGTTATAGGTAGTGGAAATTGTAACAAAAAAAATACCATGCACATGTGCATATACAGTGAAAGAAAAGAAAATAGAGAAATTAGTTTGGCTGTACCGCTCAGTGACTTGCAAAATAGTCTTAAACCGCCATGAAAAAGAATTGTGATTTGATCGGGGATTGTGATCCTGTCTGAAAACCATTGCGATATGATATTTTTGCCGTATCGCCCACCCTTACATCATCCGCCATAAACATGTCGGTCTGAGGGGATGTACATCATCTCACTGAAGAGCAGGTCCACCATTAAAACGGCTGTGCTAGAAAGTGTGACATCACCACAGATTCATCACAGTCCATTAGCAACATTACTGCACAACTGCATGTGATCCTCATGGGTCAGAACAAACATCGCTTCTGTCTGCGAAGAGACAAATCTCCAAATCTACCTGAGAGCAAAAAACTACAACTAAATGAAAAAATAACTGTCTGGTCCATGCATCCATGCATTGCACTATAGAGAACCTGCTTCTGTGAAGCGACTTTGCGGTTGCATAAAACCCATTTCTATGAACAAAACACATCTGAAATCATCTGAGGACACAGAATGAGCCTCTGCAGGGGAAAAATAAAGTGTTCAGCTCAAACTGTCTGAAGCATTAGAGCACATTATATTAAGTGCCTGAAAGAAGGTCTCGAGAATATAGTTTTAAGTGGTCGGTGTGATTACTTAAGATGTTTTAACAAGTACATAACTTAACAGTTATGTTGTTATAATGTAAGTATTTCCATTTTGATAAACAATGGAAATTGAACAATTTTGCTTGTCCTAACAGCAATCAAGCATTTGTCATGAAGTTTGCATGCGCATGCATGGCAAACAAACCGAGGGGTGAAAGTTTGGCTGGATAACACAGTCCAGTTAGACCCTGCTGTTAGCCGCCAAAAATGATTAGCTTTGACTTAATTTGCATTATAAAAAGCGCTATATAAATAAAGGAGACTTGACTACAAAATACAATGAATTTCAATGGAGGGACAGATTACTCATTATGATTACTAGCTCTAAAGTGGCATTTTAGAATTAGTATCGAAGCCGTGGCAGAAGGAAGTAGTTCAAAAGAGGGTTTTAAGGACACTGGGATGTTATTTCTTATTCATTTACACACTCTTCAAACTTTTGTATAAATGCAATATCACACTCGTAGCCGTGCAATATGGGTATATATCAGTGATTACCTACGGCTGAATCACAGCCGTGCTGATATACAGCCATATTGCACGGCTACGAGTGTGATATTGCGTTTATACAACAGTTCGACGAGTGTGATATTGCGTTTATACAACAGTTCGACGAGTGTGATATTGCGTTTATACAACAGTTCGACGAGTGCGATATTGCGTTTATACAACAGTTCGACGAGTGCGATATCGCGTTTATACAACAGCTCGACGAGTGTGATATTGCGTTTATACAACAGTTCGACGAGTGTGATATTGCGTTTATACAACAGTTCGACGAGTGTGTGATATTGCGTTTATACAACAGTTCGACGAGTGCGATATTGCGTTTATACAACAGTTCGACGAGTGCGATATCGCGTTTATACAACAGCTCGACGAGTGCGATATTGCGTTTATACAACAGTTCGACGAGTGCGATATCGCGTTTATACAACAGCTCGACGAGTGCGATATTGCGTTTATACAACAGTTCGACGAGTGCGATATCGCGTTTATACAACAGCTCGACGAGTGCGATATTGTGTTTATACAACAGCTCGACGAGTGTGATATTGCGTTTATACAACAGTTCGACGAGTGTGATATTGTGTTTATACAACAGCTCGACGAGTGTGATATTGTGTTTATACAACAGCTCGACGAGTGTGATATTGTGTTTATACAACAGCTCGACGAGTGTGATATTGTGTTTATACAACAGCTCGACGAGTGTGATATTGTGTTTATACAACAGCTCGACGAGTGTGATATTGTGTTTATACAACAGCTCGACGAGTGTGATATTGTGTTTATACAACAGCTCGACGAGTGTGATATTGTGTTTATACAACAGCTCGACGAGTGTGATATTGTGTTTATACAACAGTTCGACGAGTGTGATATTGCGTTTATACAACAGCTCGACGAGTGTGATATTGTGTTTATACAACAGCTCGACGAGTGTGATATTGTGTTTATACAACAGCTCGACGAGTGTGATATTGTGTTTATACAACAGCTCGACGAGTGTGATATTGTGTTTATACAACAGCTCGACGAGTGTGATATTGTGTTTATACAACAGCTCGACGAGTGTGATATTGTGTTTATACAACAGCTCGACGAGTGTGATATTGTGTTTATACAACAGCTCGACGAGTGTGATATTGTGTTTATACAACAGTTCGACGAGTGTGATATTGCGTTTATACAACAGCTCGACGAGTGTGATATTGTGTTTATACAACAGCTCGACGAGTGTGATATTGCGTTTATACAACAGCTCGACGAGTGTGATATTGTGTTTATACAACAGCTCGACGAGTGTGATATTGCGTTTATACAACAGTTCGACGAGTGTGATATTGTGTTTATACAACAGCTCGACGAGTGTGATATTGTGTTTATACAACAGTTCGACGAGTGTGATATTGCGTTTATACAACAGCTCGACGAGTGTGATATTGTGTTTATACAACAGTTCGACGAGTGCGATATTGCGTTTATACAACAGTTCGACGAGTGCGATATTGCGTTTATACAACAGTTCGACGAGTGCGATATCGCGTTTATACAACAGCTCGACGAGTGCGATATTGCGTTTATACAACAGTTCGACGAGTGCGATATCGCGTTTATACAACAGCTCGACGAGTGTGATATTGCGTTTATACAACAGTTCGACGAGTGTGATATTGCGTTTATACAACAGTTCGACGAGTGCGATATCGCGTTTATACAACAGCTCGACGAGTGTGATATCGCGTTTATACAACAGCTCGATGAGTGTGATATTGTGTTTATACAACAGCTCGACGAGTGTGATATTGTGTTTATACAACAGTTCGACGAGTGTGATATTGTGTTTATACAACAGCTCGACGAGTGTGATATTGTGTTTATACAACAGCTCGACGAGTGTGATATTGTGTTTATACAACAGCTCGACGAGTGTGATATTGTGTTTATGCAACAGTTCGACGAGTGTGATATTGCGTTAATACAAAAGCTCGACGAGTGTGATATTGCGTTTATACAACAGCTCGACGAGTGTGATATTGCGTTTATACAACAGCTCGACGAGTGTGATATTGCGTTTATACAACAGTTCGACGAGTGCGATATTGCGTTTATACAACAGTTCGACGAGTGCGATATCACGTTTATACAACAGTTCGACGAGTGCGATATCGCGTTTATACAACAGCTCGACGAGTGTGATATTGTGTTTATACAACAGCTCGACGAGTGCGATATCGCGTTTATACAACAGCTCGACGAGTGTGATATTGTGTTTATACAACAGCTCGACGAGTGTGATATTGCGTTTATACAACAGCTCGACGAGTGTGATATTGTGTTTATACAACAGCTCGACGAGTGTGATATTGTGTTTATACAACAGCTCGACGAGTGTGATATTGTGTTTATACAACAGTTCGACGAGTGTGATATTGTGTTTATACAACAGCTCGACGAGTGTGATATTGTGTTTATACAACAGCTCGACGAGTGTGATATTGTGTTTATACAACAGCTCGACGAGTGTGATATTGTGTTTATACAACAGTTCGACGAGTGTGATATTGTGTTTATACAACAGCTCGACGAGTGTGATATTGTGTTTATACAACAGCTCGACGAGTGTGATATTGTGTTTATACAACAGCTCGACGAGTGTGATATTGTGTTTATGCAACAGTTCGACGAGTGTGATATTGCGTTAATACAACAGCTCGACGAGTGTGATATTGCGTTTATACAACAGCTCGACGAGTGTGATATTGTGTTTATACAACAGCTCGACGAGTGTGATATTGTGTTTATACAACAGCTCGACGAGTGTGATATTGTGTTTATACAACAGTTCGACGAGTGTGATATTGCGTTTATGCAACAGTTCGACGAGTGTGATATTGCGTTTATACAACAGATCGACGAGTGTGATAATGCGTTTATACAACAGTTCGACGAGTGTGATATTGCGTTTATGCAACAGTTCTACGAGTGTGATATTGCGTTTATACAACAGATCGACGAGTGTGATATTGCGTTTATACAACAGCTCGACGAGTGTGATATTGTGTTTATACAACAGTTCGACGAGTGTGATATTGTGTTTATACAACAGCTCGACGAGTGTGATATTGCGTTTATGCAACAGCTCGACGAGTGTGATATTGCGTTTATGCAACAGTTCGACGAGTGTGATATTGTGTTTATACAACAGTTCTACGAGTGTGATATTGTGTTTATACAACAGCTCGACGAGTGTGATATTGTGTTTATACAACAGTTCGACGAGTGTGATATTGTGTTTATACAACAGTTCGACGAGTGTGATATTGTGTTTATACAACAGCTCGACGAGTGTGATATTGCGTTTATGCAACAGATCGACGAGTGTGATAGTGTTTATACAACAGTTCGACGAGTGCGATATTGCGTTTATGCAACAGTTCGACGAGTGTGATATTGTGTTTATACAACAGTTCGACGAGTGTGATATTGCGTTTATGCAACAGCTCGACGAGTGTGATATTGCGTTTATGCAACAGTTCGACGAGTGTGATATTGCGTTTATACAACAGTTCTACGAGTGTGATATTGCGTTTATGCAACAGATCGACGAGTGTGATATTGTGTTTATACAACAGTTCGACGAGTGCGATATTGCGTTTATGCAACAGTTTGACGAGTGTGATATTGTGTTTATACAACAGTTCGACGAGTGTGATATTGTGTTTATACAACAGTTCGACGAGTGTGATATTGCGTTTATACAACAGCTCGACGAGTGTGATATTGTGTTTATACAACAGTTCTACGAGTGTGATATTGTGTTTATACAACAGTTCTACGAGTGTGATATTGTGTTTATACAACAGTTCGACGAGTGTGATATTGTGTTTATACAACAGCTCGACGAGTGTGATATTGTGTTTATACAACAGTTCTACGAGTGTGATATTGCGTTTATGCAACAGATCGACGAGTGTGATATTGTGTTTATACAACAGCTCGACGAGTGTGATATTGCGTTTATGCAACAGTTCGACGAGTGTGATATTGCGTTTATACAACAGTTCGACGAGTGTGATATTGCGTTTATACAACAGCTCGACGAGTGTGATATTGCGTTTATACAACAGCTCGACGAGTGTGATATTGCGTTTATACAACAGTTCGACGAGTGTGATATTGCGTTTATACAACAGTTCGACGAGTGTGATATTGTGTTAATACAACAGCTCGACGAGTGTGATATTGTGTTTATACAACAGCTCGACGAGTGTGATATTGCGTTTATACAACAGTTCGACGAGTGTGATATTGCGTTTATACAACAGTTCGACGAGTGTGATATTGTGTTTATACAACAGCTCGACGAGTGTGATATTGTGTTTATGCAACAGCTCGACGAGTGTGATATTGTGTTTATACAACAGCTCGACGAGTGTGATATTGCGTTTATACAACAGTTCGACGAGTGTGATATTGCGTTTATACAACAGCTCGACGAGTGTGATATTGCGTTTATACAACAGTTCGACGAGTGTGATATTGCGTTTATACAACAGTTCGACGAGTGTGATATTGTGTTAATACAACAGCTCGACGAGTGTGATATTGTGTTTATACAACAGCTCGACGAGTGTGATATTGCGTTTATACAACAGTTCGACGAGTGTGATATTGCGTTTATACAACAGTTCGACGAGTGTGATATTGTGTTTATACAACAGCTCGACGAGTGTGATATTGTGTTTATGCAACAGCTCGACGAGTGTGATATTGTGTTTATACAACAGCTCGACGAGTGTGATATTGCGTTTATACAACAGTTCGACGAGTGTGATATTGCGTTTATACAACAGTTCGACGAGTGTGATATTGCGTTTATACAACAGCTCGACGAGTGTGATATTGCGTTTATACAACAGTTCGACGAGTGTGATATTGTGTTTATACAACAGTTCGACGAGTGTGATATTGTGTTTATACAACAGTTCGACGAGTGTGATATTGCGTTTATACAACCAGACTCTATTCACCAGAGTGCATCACTATTGTCATGAATCAGTGAGTTAAAGATCTGGCAAAAAACATAACAAATGCTCCCAGACTTGACCTTGAAGAAACATGTGTTTCTTCTCAAACTTTTTCCAAATCTCTGTATATCAGTCATATTGAGTACCTTTAGTCTTATGCTCCAATTGTTCCCCTTTCTATGCTGTCTATAATACAATGTTATGGGCAAATGTCTAGTGTCCATATAAGTGATTATGTGTGAAATTATTGTTCATTCCTTACTGTTATTGTGAAGCGTCCTTGAGCTTGGGAAAGGCGCAATATAAATTAAACATCATTAAAGCTGCTTTGAAAATAATATGAATTATGAAAAGTGCTATATAAATTTGACTTGACATGAAAAAGCATTTTAGCCACTGAAGGTCATATAAATGTATGTGTAAAAGTATTGATTAAATTAAATATATTTTATGCAAATATTTCGTTATAGTTCAGTAGATGGATGTGCTTGGGTGCTCTCAAAGACATTCAATTCCATCTCCTGTTATTAATGTCACAGATGAACAAAACAATATCCATTTTATTAAATGAATTGTAAACCCTGGCAAACATATAGAGTTCAATCGGCACAATATGAATACAAAATTAATCAGCATGTTAACTGATTATTAAACCGGTTCATCAGCACATACACATCTTACATAACACACTGTCAGCACTGTAGATCAGGCAGAGGTCGTGACCCTGCACCTGTGATTCGGCTGCAGCGGCACACCTGTGCGGTTTCATTAGGACCGCAGCTGAGAGATCCAACGGATGAGCCGCCCACTTCAATACGCGGCCGTGTGAAATGCTCTATACATACAGGAAGCTAAGCTGTTGCTTCTGTCCAATGACTGCAATGTATATACGGATCAACAACGAATGCTGGAACGTGTCAAATCAACATGGACTTGACTTCAAGCTTAGTTTTGGTTGACACAGGTAAATGTGTACACATTAGTGCTGAAACACAAGCTTCATGAGCCAATATTCTCTCAACATAAAGCTCATTTTCTCTTAGAGAAAATATGGAGTGGCTGTTACAGATCTGGGTTGGAGTCAAAGAACTGTTTTTCACTAAATGAACATATTGAAGAAGGATTTTTAAAAGGTTAGTTCACCCAAAAATGAAAATTCAGTCATTAATTCCTCTCCCTCATGTCGTTCTACACCTTCATTCATCTTCAGAACACAAATGAAGATATTTTTGATGAAATCCGATGGTTCAGCGAGTCTCTATTGACACTTTCAATGTCCAGAAAGATTCTAAAACATATTTAAAACAGGTCATGTGACTACAATGGTTCAACCTTAATGTTATAAAGAGACGAGAATACTTTTTGTGCGCCAAAAAAAAAACCGAAATAACGACTTTATTCAACAATATCTAGCGATGATTCAAAACACTGATTCATGAAGCTTTACGAATCTTTTGTTTCGAATCAGTGGTTCGGAGCACCAAAGTCACGTGATTTCAGTAAACGAGGCTTCGTTACGTCATAAGTGATTCGAAATATCAATAGTTCACGTGACTTTGACAGTTTGATGTGCGAACCGAACCGCAAAGTTTGATACGCAAAGTCTTATGGGAGTAGAACAACATGAGGGTGAATTAACCCTTTAATAATGTTCATATTTATGCACCAATATAATACTAGCAATATTCATCAAATATTTAAACAAAAAAAAATGCCACACAGAGTGAATGAAGATGCGAATGAATCATTGGATCAGAGTTCTGATGAAATCGATTCATTAAAACAAGACAGTCTGAACTGATTCACTGAAATGAATCAAACTTACCAAATCGAACACTGCTTTTTAGTTTCAATTAGAGATGCTATTAAAACACTCATGCTCATGAGTCACATGACAATTGCAAAATTGCCGTGACGATTCCGTTCATCACTCAGTCCTAGCACTGACGTGAAAACTTAAGGTGTTACGGTGCTTACGTGAGCACACATCCACGAAAAGGTTTGTGCGTGTACCTTGGCGGCCAGACGTTTGACGGCCTCCTCGCGGCGGCGCTGCAGCTCGGGTGTGCCGGGAAGGCTGCTGGATCGCAGGGTGTTGGTGGCGCTGGGCGGAGGGGTCGGCTGAGGCGGCTGACTCAGAGGCAGATCTGAACTCGCATCCCCACCTGGACACGTGACAGATGAATATGAGCACAAATATCACCAGCTGTTGTGATTCTATTCAGACGAGTCAAACTTCACCACACAAACAACTCAGACCACGGTTTATCGTTTCTTGTAATTAAAAAGTCATTAGGTACGTGCGTCACGTCGTGGATTACATGCCTCACCGAAAAATCAAATATGAAAGAATTGTATACATTGTTAATAGAATTATTTAATAGATGGTTAATAGAATTATTATTTTCAAAAGTTTGGGGTTAATTACATTAAACTGATCAAAAGTGACAGTAAAGACATTTATAATGTTGCAAAAGATTTCACAATCAAATAAAAGCTATTCATCAGAAAATATTAAGCAGCACGACTGTTTTCAACACTGACAATCATCATATCAGAATGATTTCTGAAGGATCATGTGACACTGAAGACTGGAGGAATGATGCTGAATTATTTATTTTAAGCATGGATGGAGAGAGGAATGGATGGATGGAGGGATGGATGGATGGATGGATGGATGGAGGGATGGATGGATGGATGGATGAGAGAGGAATGGATGGATGGATGGATGAGAGAGGAATGGATGGATGGATGGAGGGATGGATGGATGGATGAGAGGAATGGATGGATGGATGGAGGGATGGATGGATGGATGGATGAGAGAGGAATGGATGGATGGATGGATGGAGGGATGGATGGATGGATGAGAGAGGAATGGATGGATGGATGGAGGGATGGATGGATGGATGAGAGAGGAATGGATGGATGGATGGATGAGAGAGGAATGGATGGATGGAGGGATGGATGAGAGAGGAATGGATGGATGGATGGATGGATGGATGAGAGAGGAATGGATGGATGGATGGATGGAGGGATGGATGGATGGATGGATGAGAGAGGGAATGGATGGATGGATGGAGGGATGGATGGATGGATGAGAGAGGAATGGATGGAGGGATGGAGGGATGGATGGATGGATGAGAGAGGAATGGATGGAGGGATGGATGGATGGATGAGAGAGGAATGGATGGAGGGATGGATGGATGGATGGATGAGAGAGGAGTGGATGGATGGATGGAGGGATGGATGGATGGATGAGAGAGGAATGGATGGATGGATGGAGGGATGGATGATGGATGGATGGATGGATGGATGAGAGAGGAATGGATGGAGGGATGGATGGATGGATGAGAGAGGAGTGGATGGATGGATGGAGGGATGGATGGATGGAGGGATGGATGGATGGATGAGAGAGGAATGGATGGATGGATGAGAGAAGAATGGATGGAGGGATGGATGGATGGATGAGAGAGGAATGGATGGATGAGAGAGGAATGGATGGATGGAGGGATGGATATGATGAGAGAGGAATGGATGGATGGATGGAGGGATGGATGAGAGAGGAATGGATGGATGGATGGAGGGATGGATGGATGGATGGATGAGAGAGGAATGGATGGATGGATGGAGGGATGAGAGAGGAATGGATGGAGGGATGGATGGATGGATGGATGGATGGAGGGATGGATGGATGAGAGAGGAATGGATGGATGGATGGAGGGATGGATGGATGGATGGATGGATGGATGGATGGATGGATGAGAGAGGAATGGATGGATGGATGGATGGAGGGATGGATGGATGGATGGATGAGAGAGGAATGGATGGATGGAGGGATGGATGGATGGATGAGAGAGGAATGGATGGATGGATGGAGGGATGGATGGATGGATGGATGGATGAGAGAGGAATGGATGGATGGATGGATGGAGGGATGGATGGATGGATGGATGAGAGAGGAATGGATGGAGGGATGGAGGGATGGATGGATGGATGAGAGAGGAATGGATGGAGGGATGGATGGATGGATGAGAGAGGAATGGATGGAGGGATGAGAGAGGAATGGATGGAGGGATGGATGGATGGATGAGAGAGGAATGGATGGAGGGATGGATGGATGGATGAGAGAGGAGTGGATGGATGGATGGAGGGATGAGAGAGGAATGGATGGATGGATGGAGGGATGGATGATGGAGGGATGGATGGATGGATGGATGGATGGATGGATGGAGGGATGGATGGATGGATGAGAGAGGAATGGATGGAGGGATGGATGGATGGATGAGAGAGGAATGGATGGATGGAGGGATGGATGGATGGATGAGAGAGGAATGGATGGATGGATGGAGGGATGGATGGATGGATGAGAGAGGAATGGATGGATGAGAGAGGAATGGATGGATGGAGGGATGGATGGATGGATGAGAGAGGAATGGATGGATGGATGTAGGGATGGATGGATGGATGAGAGAGGAATGGATGGATGGATGGAGGGATGGATGGATGGATGAGAGAGGGATGGATGGATGAGAGAGGAATGGATGGATGGATGGAGGGATGGATGGGTGGATGAGAGAGGAATGGATGGATGGATGAGAGAGGAATGGATGGATGGATGGAGGGATGGATGGATGGATGAGAGAGGAATGGATGGATGGATGGATGAGAGAGGAATGGATGGATGGATGGAGGGATGGATGGGTGGATGAGAGAGGAATGGATGGATGGATGAGAGAGGAATGGATGGATGGATGGAGGGATGGATGGATGGATGAGAGAGGAATGGATGGATGGATGGATGAGAGAGGAATGGATGGATGGAGGGTGGAATTGTAAATTATAAAAATGTACAATATATTCACATAGAGAACAGGAAATCGTAACAATATTTCCCAATATTACTGTTTTTACAGTGTTTTTGATCAAGTAAATGCATTTTTAAAAAATCTTATCAAGCCCAAACATTTAGATTTCGTAAATTAAAAGGCTGGGAAATTGTTCTTAACACTCATGTCAACTTAATTCAATGCAACAATGTCTGTAACATTTTCCTTGCGTTTCAAGAACATGCTTTCCCGCTCTATCCAGACAACAGCGTTCAGAACTCACTTTTGGGAGATGCACTCGGGCTGTTGGATGCGATCTGTCGCATGCGGCCGCCGTGGCAGCTGAGGGCCACCAGGCGGGAGACGATGGCGGTTTTGCCGAAGCCCACGTTGCCCACTAGGATGGACCCGGAGCTCTCGCCTGATTCGCTGGGCCTCAGGTCATCCTCGAGCTGCTGGAACAGCCAATCGCGGCCCACGAACACAGAGTCGGTGGTGATGCTGGGAACCTCAAACAGCAGCGGCTTGAGCATGATGTCGGTGGGCTTGTACGGAGCAAAGCGAGCTGCAAAACACACAGGTTTAATCATGCGCAAACAAAAACAAATAGCACGTTACACGGCTGTTTCTCAGTTTAGACTTCATCTTCACGTCCTTACGAGACCTTAGAAGGAAGGACAATGCTTAGTGATAAAATCATTTTCCAGCAGCTGATGTTTTAAATTGAGTTTTCATTGTGCATTGAGACAAAATATGCGTGAACGAACACGATGATCCCATAACACAACACTGTGACATTATATTATAAACTTTCATCACTTTATTAGATGTTTATATCCGTGTGTGTTGGATATCCATGCGTGATGTCATATATGAACTTTTATCACGGGGTTTCTCAAACATCTGACATAAAATCAAGATTCGAAAGGCTGTTCGAGGAGCTGTAAAGTAGCGCATCTCTCCCGAGTCAGCGGGAAAATCAATTTGGATGAAGACATGAATGTGATTTTTGGGTTAAATCTCACAAAAATCTCTGCCGCCATTGGCTGCGATTGAATCAAACCTCTGATGTCTCTCATTATTTATTAGAACATTCAACAAGGTCAGAATAGCAGCTCCACACCGACACACACGCAGCAGCTCCTGCAGAACACACATTAGCTCGATCCTCGGGGTACACAAGCGTTTATATAAGAGAACGAGACAAACAGATGGACTGAGAGGAAAAACACATGTATTTAACGATGTCCTGTTGAATTATTAATGGACTCGACTATTTAAAACCCTTATTTTCAACACAGGAAGTGTATGGAGAGTGGGTAAACGGATCTATACAGAAATGTCTCGCTCTAAACGTTATACGTTTTTTAAAGAAAAACACAAATCAAAAGAGAATCCAACAGTTTCAGATTGTACAAGGGTGAATCTCACCAAATCAAGAACATGATTGGTGCACATTTTATTTTATTCAAATAATAAATGTACCCATAAATGCTGAGGTGCACTTTACACTTCCTTTTATGCCAAAATCAAAGAGAATAAATACAAAATTAGCACCCCTTTCAGTAAAAAGACTCAAATTTTTGTGATTTTTTTTCAATTAGTTTTCTTTTATTGTGTTTCAAAAATGAAAAGCAAAGTGAAAAAGAATTATTTTTGTCAATTTACACTATTATTTAGTGCAATATATAAAGAAGACCAAGCACCAAATTCTCCTTTTCAATGACAATTCAAAACAAGAATTTGGTGATTAATTGTCATGCAAATTTTGACAGATTTCCAACTTAATTATCCTAAAAAATTGAAATGTATTATTCAAATAATAAATGTACCCAAAATTAGCACCCCTTTCAGTAAAAAGACTCTTAGTACCCTCAAATGTTCATTATTTTTATGATTTTTTTTTTCAATTAGTTTTATTTTGTGTTTCAAAAATGAAAAGCAAAGTGAAAAAGAATTATTTTTGTCAATTTACACTATTATTTAGTGCAATATATAAGGTGTCGTTTTAAAAAAAAGCAACTCGAACTTAGCATAAAGGCAGAAAAACAAATCATGATCCATAAAATATATTTTTACACGAAGAAGATCAAGCACCAAATTCTCCTTTTCTATGACGATTTAAAACAAGTATTTGGTGATTAATTGTCATACAAATTTTGACAGATTTGCAACTTAATTATCCTAAAAAATGGGCTTAATTTGATTTTGGGGTTTTAGGATTCATGACATTCTTAAACAAACAAAGAGAAAAAGACAGCACACAGAAACAACGGCATGATGGGATGGACTGTACCTTTGTCGTGTGGAGCTCTGCCCCCGGTGTTGTGCCAGGGCAGGCGGATGGACGTGCGCAGGGGGGTGTTTCGCTGTTCATCAAGATAGCTCAGATCCTCCAGCTTAGTGGAGCTTGTCGCTGAAAAAGAGAGAAATGCAAAAATGACAACTGTTTTCAAACAGGTTTTCACGTTGAACCGATAACTCCCAAAAATCATCGTATTAAATTAACCCTCCTAGATTACATGCAAACCAATATCCGGGCAACGCAAGTGAACCGCGTTTAGACTTTATTAATAAATCAGATTATTCGCCAGTAGTGATGTCAAAACAGTCGAGATTTTAAAGTGAAATCTCTTGCAGTTATGGATGCAATATTTTGACTGTATCACTCCTGCACGAGATGAGAAAACTGTTTTTTAATATAATTCCAGGGTCAAGTAAGTGTCTAAGTTTGCGATATATTTCCTCCTCCCCTACTGCGAAACACTCGCTCTTTATGGATGCACTTAAATCCGCAGTAAAGACACCTTCCTGCGCACCTCAATAAGTCGTCGGAACACAAGTCAATGTGTTTACAAGCCGGAAAATCAGGGTAAGGGCTAAAAACACTAGCCGTGTCGATGCTTGAGCTGTTTATGGCCTTACTCCGATAAAGGAAAACAGGTTAAAGCATTTACATGACCGTGTGCATTTGCAGCTTATTAAGCACAATCGGGTTAAAGGATTAGTTCACTTCAGAATTAAATAATAATTTACGCCCCTCCATGTCATTCAAAATGTGTTTGTCTTTCTTTCTTAAGTCGAAAAGAAGTGAAGGTTTTTGAGGAAAACACTCCAGGATTTTTCTCCATATAGTGACTTCAACAGGGTTCAACGGGTCCAAATGTCAATTTCAAAGACTCTACATGATCCCAGACGAGGAATAAGAGTCTGATCTAGAGAAACCGTCAGACATTTTCTAAAAGAAATAAAAATAATATACTTTTTAATCACAAATGCTCGTCTTGCACTGCGATGTGCCACACATTAAGTAATCACGTTGGAAAGCTCATGTGACGTAGGCTGAAGTCCTGTGGTAAAGTCCATCTCATTTTCTCCTCCAACTTCAAAATCATCCGACACCGTTGATTTACCTCTATTTTTATATAAAGCCCGTTTGAATTAATCTTTGCTCGTAGACACTTGATCGGTACTTCCGTCAACGTCACGCGTGACCTTTCCAACGTGATTACGTAATGCGTGGCGCATCACAGAGCAGTGCAAGACGAGCATTTGTGGTTAAAAAAAATATACATTTTAATTTTCTTCAGAAAATGTGCGACGGTTTCTCTAGATCAGACTCTTATTCCTCGTCTGGGATCATGTAGAGTCTTTGAAACTGACATTTGGACCCTTTGAACCCTGTTGAAGTCACTATATGGAGAAAAATCCTGGAACGTTTTCCTCAAAAACCTTTTCGACTGAAGAAAGAAACATCTCGGAAGACATGGGGGTGAGTGAATTATCGGGACATATTAATTCTGAAGTGAATTAATCCTTTAAGAATGTGCATGCAAATGCACTCATTGGAAGAAAAAATATTGATGGCATAAAAAAAGAGGACGGATATGAAACAGTCGCCCATCACAGTTCCCCCCCAGATTCAAAGCTGGGTTAAAGGTCGCTGACCGCATCAATGACATTGACCTGTCTGACATGAACGTGGAACCGTGCCGGGAGAAAGATGACATCATCCTGAATGCAAATCACGAGCAGCGACCACAATAAACACAGTAAATAATGAATGGACCAACACAACCAGGTCACTGAGCAAACACACACACACACACACACACACAGACATTTCAAAAGCATCGTAATCCATTAAACCCAGGATTGTTCTAACTTGAGAGCTTTATTTCTACAATGCAAAAGTTCACAATGCACTGCACGGCCTCTAATGTGCATCCATGTATCGCCGTCTGAAACTAAAGCACCGGCAACCTGTTTGCTCCGAAACTACTTTCCACGCTTGCACCAAAGCTCTCTGTACTCACAGACTTGAGGTGCATGCGGACGCGATCTTCAGGCAAAGACAGACGCTGCTCCGCAAAACCTCCGTTTCCCTCTCTCTGCCCTCAGGACACTTCCATGTTCACCCACCGTTTTTTCTCATACCGCATTCAACTGGTGAACGGCACGGCAGCCCGAGTCTCTCTCGGCTTCACCGCATCGCTGAACGCATCCACAAAGCATCAGAGAAAAATCACTGCCGCAGCTCTCCGCTCCGCGATGAGTGAATGAAGGAACGGAGGGAAAATAAGCGAGGGATGAAACAGAGGAGGTCTCACTATCTCTCGTCTCCTACAGAGCGGCTGATTACAGTTTATAGCGGGCAGCCAGAGGAGAAATAATCTATGATCCTCGCGGAGAAAGAGAGAGAAAGCTAATAAAACAGAGCTGAAGGAGAGCAGGACAAGCATGAAGAGAGGAGGGAGCCGTCATTGAGGAGACGGGTGATGGAGGGAGGTGGGATACTGTAGGTGTGGAGTGAGCGAGGGAGCGCAAATCAGCTGCGCCCCTTTCAGCTTTAAAGAGCCTCACTGTGTTACAGGCAATATGATGAAGAAGCAGCAGCAGCAGCGACAGAAAAATAAAGAAAAAGTTTGCTAAAGTTTGAAAGTGCGCTGAAAAAAGGCGGATTAGAAATCATTCTCAATCGGAAATTGCAAAAATACTAAAAAGCTAAATAATATTTGAGTCTTTCAGCTTCAAAACTTAAGTTTAATTCAATTTTACTTAATTTCTTTGTGATTGTTTGTGAAATTTACTAGCATTTTCTGAGGAAAATCGTTTCAAAGTAAATCTAACACCACATTTGTCAAGGTGTTCTCAGTGGTTGCTAGGCAGTTGCTTGAGGGTTCCATCTGGTTGCTAAGGTGTTGCTAGGGTGTTTTGAGTGTTCTAACTGGTTGATAGGTGTTGCTAAGGTGTTACAGAATAGGTTCCAAGAGAATTGCGAGGCAGTCAATCACAAGATGTTCCAGGCTTCTGGATGGATGGAGGAATGGATGGATGGTTGGATGGATGAATGGATGGATGGATGAATGGATGGATGGATGGAAGCATGGATGGATGGATGGATGGATGGATGGATGGATGGATAGAAGCATGGATGGATGGATGGATGGATGGATGGATGGATGGATGGATGGATGGATGGAAGCATGGATGGATGGATGGAAGCATGGATGGATGGATGAATGGATGGATGGATGGATGGATGGAAGCATGGATGGAGAGAGGAATGGATGGATGGATGGATTGATGGATGGATGGAAGCATGGATGGAGAGAGGAATGGAAGCATGGATGGAGAGAGGAATGGATGGATGGAGAGAGGAATGGATGGATGGATGGATGGATGGAAGCATGGATGGATGGATGGATGGATGGATGGATGGATGGATGGATAGAAGCATGGATGGATGGATGGATGGATGGATGGATGGAAGCATGGATGGATGGATGGAAGCATGGATGGATGGATGAATGGATGGATGGATGGATGGATGGAAGCATGGATGGAGAGAGGAATGGATGGATGGATGGATTGATGGATGGATGGAAGCATGGATGGAGAGAGGAATGGAAGCATGGATGGAGAGAGGAATGGATGGATGGAGAGAGGAATGGATGGATGGAGAAAGGAATGGATGGAAGCATGGATGATGGAAGCATGGATGGATGGAGGATGGAGAGAGGAATGGATGGATGGAGAGAGGAATGGATGGATGGATGGAAGCATGGAAAGATGAAAGAATGGAGAGAGGAATGGATGGATGGATTAATAGATAGATGGAAGGAGGAACGGATGGTTGGATGCATGGAAGGAGAGATGGATGGGTGGATTGATGGAGGAATGGATGGATGGGTGGATTGATGGAGGAATGGATGGATGAAGGATGGATGGATACGGTTTTTATTTTAAGTTTATTATATTATAAAATATTTATTAAAAAAAAGCAACTGAACCAAAGGTTTTTTTTAAATGTTCTATCAATCAAAGACATCTTCAACGGTTTTAAGTTTTGCCAAGGCAAAACATTTAAAAAAAAAACTCTGGTTTTATATAGTTTAAAAAATCACAGTTATATGAATTTCTTTGAATTTCAATTCACTTTTACCAATTTAAAATAATACCAGGTGCCATAAACTCCAGCAAATTAAAGCACAACTGTGCTTTTGCCACGAGCCAAGAGAGTTACAGTAGACTCGCACGGTACATATTTTAATATCTGCTGACAGGGACGTGGGCGAAAAAGAGGCTCTGCTGCTCCTGACAACAGTGTCTCGCTACGAGATTTCGTTTACTCAGAACCAAAAGACTAATTCTTAAACTTACTTAAAACTTTACCACCATTCTTTCCCTGCGTCACAAGCCCTGCTGTTGCCTTCAGGAAATGTAAATCAAGCTTAAACGGTGACTCCACCGGTCAAGGCAGCGCAGCATATCAGATGCACAACATGCAGAACAGGAGACTGCATATGGACAGCCCATCTGTTTTTTAAGCATCTGCAATACAAATGGCTGATACACAGTGAGTCATTCCACAGCGGCAGAGCTAAACCTCACTGCGGGAGCAATCTCATCAGACCGGCTTTAGTAGAGGACTGGCCTGAGACCAGCTCCACAGATTACGCCCCATTCCCCCTGCTTTCGTCGGCAGATATTAGAGTAATCTGCTGTTCCCTTGTTTACTTAAAGGAGCCTATCGATGAATATGCATATCCCAGATGATGTCATGATTTGAATATTCATCGGGTCAAACAAGAGGGCCTTTTGAACCGGGTGCTGCTGCATCTCGGAGTGATGTTAATTAACACGCTAGATTCGTGTCTGTTGAGACACGGGGTCAGATGCTCCTTCACTGCACCGTCGGGGATGACACTAATCGATCTTACAAACATGAAGTCAGACCCTCAGGACTCGGTGTTGTTACAGCAGTAATGAGGGATGTTAACAAATGAACAACACACGAGGTGAAGGTTCGGATGGATGTTGTTGCTTTAGCTCAGTAACTACACCGGCATTCAACAGATCAATCACAAATACATTTATGTTTATGCATTACTGCACTTACATCAGCCAATCACATGGCAGCCAAACTCAAAGCATTTAAGCATGTAGACATGATCTGCTGAAGTTCAAACAGCATCAGAATGCAGAAGAAAGTGATGAGGTGACTTTGAACATGTCGTGACTGAGTATTTCGGAAACTGCTGATCTACTGGTATTTTCATGCACAACCTTATCTAGGGTTTACAGAGAATGGTGTGAAAAAGAGAAAACGTCCGAGGCGAAAACGCCTTGTTGATGCCGGAGGTCAGAGGAGAATGACCAGACGTGTTCAGCTGATAGAAAGGCAACAGTAACTCAAATATGCATTCGTTACGACTGGAGAAAAGCATCTCTGAACACACAACCACCGCAGAAGCAGATGATCTACAGCCGCAGAAGACACAGCAGGTGCCAAGAACAGAGACATCAAATCATCTCAAACTGGTTTCTTGAACACGACAATGAGTTCTTGATCCTCAAATGTCTTCCACAGGCACCTGATCTCAATCCAATAGAGCAGCTTTGGGATGTGCTGGAACTGGAGAATACATTTTTTTTTAAAAACTAAAGGTGTCCGTCAGCAGATAACACATCACAATAGGAGCTTAAGATTATAATGGGGGAAATCTAGTTCTGATGCATGCCTGGTGCTGCCAATTTTCTACCAAAACTCATAAGCCTTCTACTAACTATAGACAAATGTGATCTTAAAACATTTAAGAGAACAAAAACACAGAGAGATGGGAAAGCCTGCGGTGACACTAAATGTGACAAGATGAAGGTGAAAATCATACAAGTGCACATAGCTGTAAAATGACAAACTCGCTTAAACGAACCGTGAAATTACATACGTGGAGCACTTTATAAAAAACATCATGACAGGGTATGAAGTATGTTTTAAAGTGGAGGTGGGAGGCAACAAATAATATTATTACAAAATAAGTGATAGTAGTGATTGATTGATTGATTGATTGATTGTTATTTTTTGATTGGATGGATGGATGGATGGATGGGTGGATGGATGGATGATTGATAGGTGGGTGGGTGGGTGGATGCATGATTTATAGGTGGGTGGGTGGGTGGATGCATGCATGATTGATAGGTAGGTGGGTGGGTGGATGGGTGGGTGGATGATTGATGGGTAGGTGGGTGATTGATGGTGGGTGGGTGATTGATAGATGGGTGGGTGGATGATTGATAGGTGGGTGGGAGGATGATTGAGAGGTAGGTGGGTGGATGGATAATTGATAGGTGGGTGAGTGGGTGGATGGATGATTGATAGGTGGGTGGGTGGGTGGATGGATGATTGATAGGTGGGTGGGTGGGTGGATGGATGGATGATTGATGGATGGATGGATGATTGATAGGTGGGTGGGTGGGTGGGTGGATGGATGGATGGATGATTGATAGGTGGGTGGGTGGGTGGGTGGATGGATGGATGATTGATAGGTGGGTGGGTGGATGGATGGATGATTGATAGGTGGGTGAGTGGGTGGATGGATGATTGATAGGTGGGTGGGTGGATGGATGATTGATAGGTGGGTGGGTGGGTGGATGGATGGATGGATGGATGATTGATAGGTGAGTGAGTGGGTGGATGGGTGGATGATTGATAGGTGGGTGAGTGGATGGATGGGTGGATGATTGATAGGTGGGTGAGTGGATGGATGGGTGGATGATTGATAGGTGGGTGGGTGGATGGGTGGATGATTGATAGGTGGGTGAGTGGGTGGATGGATGATTGATAGGTGGGTGGGTGGGTGGATGGATGATTGATAGGTGGGTGGGTGGGTGGATGGATGATTGATAGGTGGGTGAGTCGGTGGATGGGTGGATGATTGATAGGTGGATGGATGGATGGATGATTGATAGGTGGGTGGGTGGGTGGATGGGTGGATGATGGGTGGGTGGATGGGTGGATGATTGATAGGTGGGTGGGTGGATGGGTGGATGATTGATAGGTCGGTGAGTGGGTGGATGGATGATTGATAGGTGGGTGAGTGGGTGGATGGATGATTGATAGGTGGGTGAGTGGGTGGATGCGTGGATGATTGATATGTGGGTGGGTGGGTGGATGGGTGGATGATTGATGGGTGGGTGGATGGGTGGATGATTGATAGGTGGGTGGGTGATTGATAGGTGAGTGATTGAAAGGTGGGTGGGTGGGTGATTGAAAGGTGGGTGGATGATTGATGGGTGGGTGGGTGGATGATTGATAGGTAGGTGGGTGGGTGGGTGTATGGATGATTGATAGGTGGGTGGGTGGATGGATGATTGATAGGTGGGTGGGTGGGTGGATGGGTGGATGATGGGTGGGTGGATGGGTGGATGATTGATAGGTGGGTGGGTGGATGGGTGGATGATTGATAGGTCGGTGAGTGGGTGGATGGATGATTGATAGGTGGGTGAGTGGGTGGATGGATGATTGATAGGTGGGTGAGTGGGTGGATGCGTGGATGATTGATATGTGGGTGGGTGGGTGGATGGGTGGATGATTGATGGGTGGGTGGATGGGTGGATGATTGATAGGTGGGTGGGTGATTGATAGGTGAGTGATTGAAAGGTGGGTGGGTGGGTGATTGAAAGGTGGGTGGATGATTGATGGGTGGGTGGGTGGATGATTGATAGGTAGGTGGGTGGGTGGGTGTATGGATGATTGATAGGTGGGTGGGTGGATGGATGATTGATAGGTGGGTGGGTGATTGATTGATGAATGGGTCGATTTATAGATAAGAAATATTGGATAGATAGATAGATGGATAGATGTGTTGACAAAAGGCTGAATTAAAAGGAAATATCATTTCTTTAGCTACGTCTCCCAGTTTTATCAAATCTAAAAGTGAAAAAGCAGCAGTTCAGTGGAGCTGAACACCAGCGGCCACAGCTGAAGACACCAGTGATTCCAGATGCACTGTCTCCAGAGCGAGTGCTCCGTTCTAAATCCTCCAGCTGTCAGGAAAGAGAAAAGCCACAAACAATGTAAATGTGCGTGGCACGTGTCATTTCCTGGGACTGCAGCCACAGCCACAGAGCGAGACATTTACCCACAAACCCATCCAAACACTATTCATGTGATCACTGCACAAGACCGGCCACCTGTACGTGTGACGTGCTGTGAGTCCGGCAGTTCTCCGGGAGAACTGAGGCAACAAACAGGACACTGTATTGTAATTAAAATTTGAATTTAAGCCAGTACAGTTAAAATGACAACTCCTTTTTTAATAATGCATTTTATTTAACAGAAAGAATTCACAAAACATACTTTAAAATCAAACTGAAATACAAGATGATATTAATAATTAATGTGTTGCTCTTAGTTTTCTGTGGTCAGTTTTTATGGAAACATGGTGTCTTCAAGGGGGTGTGTGTGTGTGTATATGTATATATATATATATATATATAAAAGTCACTTCACCCGTGACTTATTCAGGATAAAGCACTAGCCTCGAGTACCTTATTGCTTTCATAAAACGGTTACCACACAATACAAATATTAAAGCCAAAATATGTATCAATGCAACTTTCATGAAGTAAACTAATAAACTAATAAAGCCTTCCTTCCGCCGGAAAAAATAGTCCCTGACCGTGAACAGCAACAGAAGTTACATTATTACGCCATTAGATGGCGGCAAAGACTGTCTTTATGAGTGTGTCAGTCAGTAGCGAAGACTTTTACATTGAAAACACGGAACAAGACGCAACTTATAAATGATTTGACTGGAGCTGTCAGTCACGATGAAACCTGTTAAAAGACAAGATATGAAGGAGACTGACCTGAAGGAAAATGCTAAATCTGATTGTAAGTAAGCTTTGAAGAACAAGAGTGGTTGCTAAGAGTATTGTGTAGTGATGCACAAACCGTTGGGTGAAGCGGCCATAGCCGTGTTTTCTGAATCAAGGACAGGAACTAACCGTTTTTATATATATATATATATATATATATATATATATATATATATATATATATATATTAGTGCTGCAACGGCGTGTTGACGTGCGTGAAATGCGTCGACGCGTCACACTGTTTACGTTCATCTGGCGTAACGGCGGCTTCTGCTCCTGGGAGCGGAGAAAGTTCCATTCTATCACAAAAACCCGGACCACGATGATCAAAAGTGTGGGAATACTTTAAACCGAGGCCGAATAAAACGCTCCTTTGTTCCCTTTGCAGAACCCAAATGGCGTCCCACCTGTGGAATTGGATCTCTGCCAAATTTTTGCGCGCGCAAGATCATATTTTGAGCAAAAGGCATTTCACGCCTGAACCGAGTTGAGGAGAAAATCTTCATCTCGCAAATAAGAAAATATTTCGAGCGAACGAAAATCAGTTTTGCGTTTCAAAGAAGTTTATTTGGACGTTCTCTTTCGCACGTTCAAGGTTTGAGTCGCTCGCGCTCCTGATTCCCGCCCCGCGCGCTCGCTAAGCGCCGACCGCTCGCCTGCTCGACACAAACCGGCGCTACAATGTGCCAAAACTCCAGCCAATCAGAGACGAGGTGCTCAATTCTGATCGGCTGGCTTGACAACCAATCACAAGACTCCCTGCATTCCAGACGGCGCAAGAGGAAAAACACACGGTTCAGGAGACGTTTGTTCAACGGCTTGAACACGATCAAAGTTCCTTTAAGACTGTAGAGAAAGTCTTTGACGCTCTTCATGTTAAAGTTCAAATGTCTCCCACTGGACGAGCACACATGAGCGGCTGATTCTGAATCCAAATCAAATCGTGTCCCAGTGTTTCTACACCTCAATCAACTGCTCAATTAGTTCCAACTAAAAAAAGATCACTAGATTCATAAAAAAATAATCGTTAGAGTAGCCGACTAATCGAAACAATAATCGTTAGTTGCATATACGTTTATGTTCAAACAGCAACATTAGACACCAACTAAAGTTATAAAAGTGAAATCATAAATCAAGGACCCCTTTAATGAAATTCCTACTGATGAAATTCCACTTCCTGTCCTTCCAATTATAACTCCAATTCATCCTCATTTAATTCAATTCAAATTCACACTGATGAATTGAACGGGGGCCAGTTCTTAAATTGTGAATTGTGGCCGGCGCGTGCGTGCGGCGCGGCAGAACCATCTGGACGGACGGATTAAGGACGCTCTAAAGTTTCTGGAATGCTGCCTCTGCACAGCAGATGAAATCTTGAGCGTGCGCTTCTGCCGGGTCTCTGAAGACCGCAGTGCAAAGAAGAAGAACGGCAGAATTTCCTCTCGCCGAAACACCATCTGCCTCGGTCTCTGCATCTTCTGAGAAGAAAGAGAGTGTGTAAACATGAAAGAGAGGGAAGGACGTAGGCATGGATGCTCCCTAACCCGCCGAGTATCGACACTGTGAGGAGAGACCACTGCAAACTCTACACTTCTGCATCGATTCAAGTCACGGTCCTGATCTTTACACTTCACTTCTCAAAGCCCGGCCTTAAAGAAATACTTCATACACTCTTTTCCGCTTGGATACTTTCTGGAGCTTGACACACACGTTCATCAGCTTAAATCAGAGTTTTAAAAGACAATATCAGTTTGGCTGCACTGACGTTATTGAGCGAGAACAAAACTTGTGACTTTAAAACTGTATAAAATTGTATAAAGTGCAGTACAAAACACTAGGGGTGTGACGAGATCTCGCGAGACTAAAACGTGACGAGATTTCTCGTCGTGCTATCAGTGTGAGGGTGAAATTATTATTAAAGACGTTTGTGTGGAAACATTTTGGTTTTTGGCGCAAGAATAACACACAAGACACAAACATTGTAAGAAAACTATGCCGTACACCTCGGCCAAGGTTGTACAGACTCTTAGGGGCCGTCCACATATCGCGCGCATTTTCATTTGCGCAAAATGGAAGCGTGCGGCATGCGGTGCGGCGTGCTCGTTTTTTTTCCTGCCGCGGCGAGATGAAAACATCTCAACTTTTCGGAATGTCTTGTCATGTGACGAGAACCAAACGATGGTCGTGGAGAGCACAGTTCATGGTTGCATAGCAACGACAGACGCCACAGAAGCGCGAGCTCCCGAACGCTCGCAAAAGAAGGAGGCCGCGCTTTACACGCTTTATTAGACGCGATATGTGAATGACCCCTAAAGAGGCAGAAAGCATCGCTATCACTGCTGACGGCTGGACTTCTCGGTGTACGCAGAGCTTTATCACAGTTACAGCCACACAATCAATAGTGACTGGGTCAACTTTGTACTGCAGTTAAAGTGACACTTGAAGTGTAATTTGAATTTTTTATTTTTATGTTTATTTTATTTATATTGTTTAATTTATGTTCAATCTGTAGAAAGAAGTTCAGTGAGATTTCTCATGTGAAATTATACAATTGGTTGATTTTGTAGCAACATTTAGCAGTGTTTGCATGTTGTTTCACTGCAAATAATTCCTTAAAATAGAAGTAAAATGAGTTGATTTCCAAACGCACCAACATTTATGCATTTTTTGATTTTCAGTTGAATAAAAGACTATTTTCCCTTCATACGTTTCATTATTGAGGATTTCTTAAAAATACTATAAAAATCTCGTGTCTCGTGTCGTGGGATAGCGGTCTCGTCACGCCCTACAAAAACCATGACTTGACTATCATCTGACCATCATCAGCACTGTTTTTCAAATGTTGAACAAACGCTGCGATGTTCTGCGGCTGCACGTCAGACGGTGAGCACACTCGACGGGCAGAAGGTGAGGAGAGACGTTGCCCCCGCTGCGCCATAATACAATTATAGATTTATGTCCGTTATTTTTGGAGGCTCGCGGGCATCAAGAGGGCGATCGAACAGAATCAACAGACCCACCAGCAAGACCGGACACAACCCAGAACAGGCTTTCGTCTGACTTTTTTCGTTTGAGAGGACGCAGATTGTTTCGTGTGCTCGTGCCGTAAAAGACACTTTGTTTTCCATTTTCCACGTATTAAATAGCAAATCAGCTGAATTAGCTTTCTCGAGTCTAATTAAACTCACGTAGAGCCGGCCGTCGGTGTGTGTATTCACGGTTTGAGCTCGTCAGTGCTGTTTGCACAAGCACTATTTGTTTTAAAACACCTGATTTTCACAGATATAATGCAAGATATTTGAAGAAATTAACACACTTATTCAGCAGAGATGCATTAAATGGATCAAAAGCGAGAGTAAAAGCATTTATAATGTTGCAAAAACTACATTTCTATTAGTTGAGCATCTATCTATCATCATACTATAATGATTTCTGAAGGATCATGTGACACTGAAGACTGGAGGAATGATGCTGAAAATTCAGGAATGAATTACATTTTAAAACATTACAATAGAATATTCTAAATCGTTATAATATTTCACAATTTTGGTGAGCAGAAGAGACTTCTTACTGTACATCCTGACATTTTTCAGCTTCATGGCAACATTTGACCTTAATATCGATGTATATGCTCAGAAACACACAGACAATGAATCATTCATTTGAAATGACTCAACTCAAATCTTGTTTCTTCTATTGAAGTTTGAATCACAGACACTAAAACTCGTTCTTAAGCCATAAACAAACGCCACACAAAGGCAGATGGAAATGTTTAGTCATTAAACTGCAAGTACACGAACATATTTAATATGCATTACTGTCATGGGGGAAATGCAAACCAGATGTGCCATTATTGAGTTAACTAGCTATAAGCTGACAGGTAATAAATGCAGACAGCTTGATTCACTTTAACTAACTTGCAAGATACTCGTCATGAAGTTCTTTGTAAGATGAAAATGCATGTGAAAAAACGGCACATTTTTGAGATTTCTACGACGCGGCAGCAGAGCCGCCGAGGATTGACATGAGCGAGATTTGTGACTCATTCTAATGCGAGCGGTTAAAATGGGGTCTTTGTTTTCTACGAGAGCGAGCGAGAGAGAGTTCAGCGCGGTCTTAATGAGCTGTCCAGTAAATGGATCGGTTGCCTGGACACAAATGAAGTTCGGTCTCAGAAATTAAACGGAATGATTATTCAGTGAGGTTGAGAATCTCAGACATGACATGACATGACTGAATCTCCACTTACAGCAGCGTTTACTCCACAACACTTGAAGAGACGGATCACAAACACACGAAAAATATATATATAGAACAATAATTAAAATGAAAACGCACTTCCTGTGTGAATGGCCACTAAAAGCTTAGGTTCAGTGTCACATTCCACTATGACCAGGGTTGAGGAGTAACGAAACACAAGTGACTCAGTTACGTGTTTAAATTACAAAATTTGAGTGACTGTAATTCATTTTAAATGGGTGGTAATCAGATTACAGTTCCATCTGAAAAGTGTTTTAGATTACCAAAGTGATTACTTTGAGTTTTAATGTCATTTAAACAGCGATTGGTGATTCTCTGACTCTGACCGTCTGAAAAAGACGAGTTCAGTTTCATGTTTTCCACTGTTTTCATGTTTTGGGAGTCATTTTATAATTCACTCGTCACTGCGACTTTTTCTCACCTTTTTGTTTTTTCCTTCACAATTGTGAGTTTGTGTTTCACAATTCTGACTTCTTTTTCTCAGAATTGCGAGACTATATTAAACTCACAATATTGAGAAAAGTCAGAATTATGAGATATAAACTCACAATATTGAGAAAAGTCAGAATTATGAGATATAAACTCACAATATTGAGAAAAGTCAGAATTATGAGATATAAACTCACAATATTGAGAAAAGTCAGAATTATGAGATATAAACTCACAATATTGAGAAAAGTCCGAATTATGAGATATAAACTGACAATATTGAGAAAAGTCAAAATTATGAGATATAAACTGACAATATTGAGAAAAGTCAGAATTATGAGATATAAACTCACAATATTGAGAAAAGTCAGAATTATGAGATATAAACTCACAATATTGAGAAAAGTCAGAATTATGAGATATAAACTCACAATATTGAGAAAAGTCAAAATTATGAGATATAAACTCACAATATTGAGAAAAGTCAGAATTATGAGATATAAACTCTCAATATTGAGAAAAGTCAGAATTATGAGATTTAAACTCACAATATTGAGAAAAGTCAGAATTATGAGATTTAAACTCACAATATTGAGAAAAGTCAGAATTATGAGATATAAACTCACGATATTGAGAAAAGTCAGAATTATGAGATATAAACTCACAATATTGAGAAAAGTCAAAATTATGAGATTTAAACTCACAATATTGAGAAAAGTCAGAATTATGAGATATATAAACTCACAATATTGAGAAAAGTCAGAATTATGAGATATAAACTCACAATATTGAGAAAAGTCAGAATTATGAGATATAAACTCACAATATTGAAAAAAGTCAGAATTATGAGATATAAACTCACAATATTGAAAAAAGTCAGAATTATGAGATATAAACTCACAATATTGAGAAAAGTCAGAATTATGAGATATAAACTCACAATATTGAGAAAAGTCAGAATTATGAGATATAAACTCTCAATATTGAGAAAAGTCAGAATTATGAGATATAAACTAACAATATTGAAAAAAGTCAGAATTATGAGATATAAACTCACAATATTGAGAAAAGTCAGAATTATGAGATATAAACTCACAATATTGAGAAAAGTCAGAATTATGAGATATAAACTCTCAATATTGAGAAAAGTCAGAATTATGAGATATAAACTAACAATATTGAGAAAAGTCAGAATTATGAGATATAAACTCACAATATTGAGAAAAGTCAGAATTATGAGATATAAACTCACAATATTGAGAAAAGTCAGAATTATGAGATATAAACTCACAATATTGAGAAAAGTCAGAATTATGAGATATAAACTCTCAATATTGAGAAAGTCAGAATTATGAGATATTAACTCCCAATATTGAAAAAAGTCAGAATTATGAGATATAAACTCACAATATTGAGAAAAGTCAGAATTATGAGATATAAACTCTCAATATTGAGAAAAGTCAGAATTATGAGATATAAACTCACAATATTGAGAAAAGTCAGAATTATGAGATATAAACTCTCAATATTGAGAAAAGTCAGAATTATGAGATATTAACTCACAATATTGAAAAAAGTCAGAATTATGAGATATAAACTCACAATATTGAAAAAAGTCAGAATTATGAGATATAAACTCACAATATTGAGAAAAGTCAGAATTATGAGATATAAACTCACAATATTGAGAAAAGTCAGAATTATGAGATTTAAACTCACAATATTGAAAAAAGTCAGAATTATGAGATATAAACTCACAATATTGAAAAAAGTCAGAATTATGAGATATAAACTCACAATATTGAGAAAAGTCAGAATTATGAGATATAAACTCACAATATTGAGAAAAGTCAGAATTATGAGATATAAACTCTCAATATTGAGAAAAGTCAGAATTATGAGATTTAAACTCACAATATTGAAAAAAGTCAGAATTATGAGATATAAACTCACAATATTGAAAAAAGTCAGAATTATGAGATATAAACTCACAATATTGAGAAAAGTCAGAATTATGAGATATAAACTCACAATATTGAAAAAAGTCAGAATTATGAGATATAAACTCTCAATATTGAGAAAAGCCAGAATTATGAGATTTAAACTCACAATATTGAAAAAAGTCAGAATTATGAGATATAAACTCACAATATTGAAAAAAGTCAGAATTATTAGATATAAACTCACAATATTGAGAAAAGTCAGAATTATGAGATATAAACTCTCAATATTGAGAAAAGTCAGAATTATGAGATTTAAACTCACAATATTGAAAAAAGTCAGAATTATGAGATATAAACACACAATATTGAGAAAAGTCAGAATTATGAGATATAAACTCTCAATATTGAGAAAAGTCAGAATTATGAGATATAAACTCACAATATTGAAAAAAGTCAGAATTATGAGATATAAACTCTCAATATTGAGAAAAGTCAGAATTATGAGATATAAACTAACAATATTGAGAAAAGTCAGAATTATGAGATTTAAACTCACAATATTGAGAAAAGTCAGAATTATGAGATATAAACTCACAATATTGAAAAAAGTCAGAATTATGAGATATAAACTAACAATATTGAGAAAAGTCAGAATTATGAGATATAAACTAACAATATTGAGAAAAGTCAGAATTATGAGATATAAACTCTCAATATTGAGAAAAGTCAGAATTATGAGATATAAACTCACAATATTGAAAAAAGTCAGAATTATGAGATTTAAACTCACAATATTGAGAAAAGTCAGAATTATGAGATATAAACTCACAATATTGAAAAAAGTCAGAATTATGAGATATAAACTAACAATATTGAGAAAAGTCAGAATTATGAGATATAAACTAACAATATTGAGAAAAGTCAGAATTATGAGATAAACTCACAATATTGAAAAAAGTCAGAATTATGAGATTTAAACTCACAATATTGAAAAAAGTCAGAATTATGAGATATAAACTGACAATATTGAGAAAAATCAAAATTATCAGATATAAACTCACAATATTGAGAAAAGTCAGAATTATGAGATATAAACTCACAATATTGAAAAAACTCAGAATTATGAGATATAAACTGAAAATATTGAGGAAAGTCAGAATTATGAGATATAAACTGAAAATATTGAGAAAAGTCAGAATTATGAGATATAAACTCACAATATTGAGAAAAGTCAGAATTATCAGATATAAACACACAATATTGAGAAAAGTCAGAATTATGAGATATAAACTCACAATATTGAGAAAAATCAAAATTATCAGATATAAACTCACAATATTGAGAAAAGTCAGAATTATGAGATATAAACTCACAATATTGAGAAAAGTCAGAATTATGAGATATAAACTCACGATATTGAGAAAAGTCAAAATTATGAGATATAAACTCACAATATTGAGAAAAGTCAGAATTATGAGATATAAACTCACAATATTGAGAAAAGTCAGAATTATGAGATATAAACTCACAATATTGAGAAAAGTCAGAATTATGAGATATAAACTCACAATATTGAAAAAAGTCAGAATTATGAGATATAAACTCACAATATTAAGAAAAGTCAGAATTATGAGATTTAAACTCACAATATTGAGAAAAGTCAGAATTATGAGATATAAACTCACAATATTGAGAAAAGTCAGAATTATGAGATTTAAACTCACAATATTGAAAAAAGTCAGAATTATGAGATATAAACTCACAATATTAAGAAAAGTCAGAATTATGAGATTTAAACTCGCAATATTGAGAAAAGTCAGAATTATGAGATATAAACTCACAATATTGAGAAAAGTCAGAATTATGAGATATAAACTCACAATATTGAGAAAAGTCAGAATTATGAGATTTAAACTCGCAATATTGAGAAAAGTCAGAATTATGAGATATAAACTCACAATATTGAGAAAAGTCAGAATTATGAGATATAAACTCACAATATTGAGAAAAGTCAGAATTATGAGATATAAACTCGCAATATTGAGAAAAGTCAGAATTATGAGATTTAAACTCACAATATTGAGAAAAGTCAGAATTATGAGATTTAAACTCACAATATTGAGAAAAGTCAGAATTATGAGATTTAAACTCGCAATATTGAGAAAAGTCAGAATTATGAGATATAAACTCACAATATTGAGAAAAGTCAGAATTATGAGATTTAAACTCACAATATTGAGAAAAGTCAGAATTATGAGATATAAACTCACAATATTGAGAAAAGTCAGAATTATGAGATATAAACTCACAATATTGAGAAAAGTCAGAATTATGAGATATAAACTCACAATATTGAGAAAAGTCAGAATTATGAGATATAAACTCACAATATTGAAAAAAGTCAGAATTATGAGATATAAACTCACAATATTGAGAAAAGTCAGAATTATGAGATATAAACTCGCAATATTGAGAAAAGTCAGAATTATGAGATATAAACTCACAATATTGAGAAAAATCAGAATTATGAGATTTAAACTCACAATATTGAGAAAAGTCAGAATTATGAGATATAAACTCACAATATTGAGAAAAGTCAGAATTATGAGATATAAACTCACAATATTGAGAAAAATCAGAATTATGAGATTTAAACTCACAATATTGAGAAAAGTCAAAATTATGAGATATAAACTCACAATATTGAGAAAAGTCAAAATTATGAGATATAAACTCACAATATTGAGAAAAGTCAAAATTATGAGATTTAAACTCACAATATTGAGAAAAGTCAAAATTATGAGATATAAACTCACAATATTGAGAAAAGTCAAAATTATGAGATATAAACTGACAATATTGAGAAAAGTCAGAATTATGAGATATAAACTCACAATATTGAGAAAAGTCAGAATTATGAGATATAAACTCACAATATTGAGAAAAATCAGAATTATGAGATTTAAACTCACAATATTGAGAAAAGTCAAAATTATGAGATATAAACTCACAATATTGAGAAAAGTCAAAATTATGAGATTTAAACTCACAATATTGAGAAAAGTCAAAATTATGAGATATAAACTCACAATATTGAGAAAAGTCAAAATTATGAGATATAAACTGACAATATTGAGAAAAGTCAGAATTATGAGATATAAACTCACAATATTGAGAAAAGTCAAAATTATGAGATATAAACTCACAATATTGAGAAAAATCAGAATTATGAGATATAAACTCACAATATTGAGAAAAGTCAAAATTATGAGATATAAACTCACAATATTGAGAAAAGTCAAAATTATGAGATATAAACTCACAATATTGAGAAAAATCAGAATTATGAGATTTAAACTCACAATATTGAGAAAAGTCAAAATTATGAGATATAAACTCACAATATTGAGAAAAGTCAAAATTATGAGATTTAAACTCACAATATTGAGAAAAGTCAAAATTATGAGATATAAACTCACAATATTGAGAAAAGTCAAAATTATGAGATATAAACTGACAATATTGAGAAAAGTCAGAATTATGAGATATAAACTCACAATATTGAGAAAAGTCAAAATTATGAGATATAAACTCACAATATTGAGAAAAGTCAAAATTATGAGATTTAAACTCACAATATTGAGAAAAGTCAAAATTATGAGATATAAACTCACAATATTGAGAAAAGTCAAAATTATGAGATTTAAACTCACAATATTGAGAAAAGTCAAAATTATGAGATATAAACTCACAATATTGAGAAAAGTCAAAATTATGAGATATAAACTCACAATATTGAGAAAAGTCAAAATTATGAGATATAAACTGACAATATTGAGAAAAGTCAGAATTATGAGATATAAACTCACAATATTGAGAAAAGTCAGAATTATGAGATATAAACTCTCAATATTGAGAAAAGTCAGAATTATGAGATATAAACTCACAATATTGAGAAAAGTCAGAATTATGAGATATAAACTCACAATATTGAGAAAAGTCAGAATTATGAGATATAAACTCACAATATTGAGAAAAGTCAGAATTATGAGATATAAACTCACAATATTGAGAAAAGTCAGAATTAAGAGATATAAACTCACAATATTGAGAAAAGTCAGAATTATGAGATATAAACTCACAATATTGAGAAAAGTCAGAATTATGAGATATAAACTCACGATAATGAGAAAAGTCAGAATTATGAGATATAAACTCTCAATATTGAGAAAAGTCAGAATTATGAGATATAAACTCACAATATTGAGAAAAGTCAGAATTATGAGATATAAACTCACAATATTGAGAAAAGTCAGAATTATGAGATATAAACTCACGATAATGAGAAAAGTCAGAATTATGAGATATAAACTCTCAATATTGAGAAAAGTCAGAATTATGAGATATAAACTCACAATATTGAAAAAAGTCAGAATTATGAGATATAAACTCACAATATTGAGAAAAGTCAGAATTATGAGATATAAACTCAAAATATTGAGAAAAGTCAGAATTATGAGATTTAAACTCACAATATTGAGAAAAGTCAAAATTATGAGATATAAACTCACAATATTGAGAAAAGTCAGAATTATGAGATATAAACTCACAATATTGAGAAAAATCAGAATTATGAGATATAAACTCAAAATATTGAGAAAAGTCAGAATTATGAGATATAAACTCACAATATTGAGAAAAGTCAGAATTATGAGATATAAACTCACAATATTGAGAAAAGTCAGAATTATGAGATATAAACTCAAAATATTGAGAAAAGTCAGAATTATGAGATTTAAACTCACAATATTGAGAAAAGTCAAAATTATGAGATATAAACTCACAATATTGAGAAAAGTCAGAATTATGAGATATAAACTCACAATATTGAGAAAAGTCAGAATTATGAGATTTAAACTCACAATATTGAGAAAAGTCAAAATTATGAGATTTAAACTCACAATATTGAGAAAAGTCAAAATTATGAGATATAAACTCACAATATTGAGAAAAGTCAAAATTATGAGATATAAACTCACAATATTGAGAAAAGTCAGAATTATGAGATTTAAACTCACAATATTGAGAAAAGTCAGAATTATGAGATATAAACTCACAATATTGAGAAAAGTCAGAATTATGAGATATAAACTCACGATAATGAGAAAAGTCAGAATTATGAGATATAAACTCACAATATTGAGAAAAGTCAGAATTATGAGATATAAACTCACAATATTGAGAAAAGTCAGAATTATGAGATATAAACTCACAATATTGAGAAAAGTCAGAATTATGAGATATAAACTCTCAATATTGAGAAAAGTCAGAATTATGAGATATAAACTGACAATATTGAGAAAAGTCAGAATTATGAGATATAAACTCACAATATTGAGAAAAGTCAGAATTATGAGATATAAACTCACAATATTGAGAAAAGTCAGAATTATGAGATATAAACTGACAATATTGAGAAAAGTCAGAATTATGAGATATAAACTCACAATATTGAGAAAAGTCAGAATTATGAGATATAAACTCACAATATTGAGAAAAGTCAGAATTATGAGATATAAACTCTCAATATTGAGAAAAGTCAGAATTATGAGATATAAACTCTCAATATTGAGAAAAGTCAGAATTATGAGATATAAACTCACAATATTGAGAAAAGTCAGAATTATGAGATATAAACT